>OX451737.1:841449337-841641837 GCA_948472305.1 Vicia faba | reverse complement strand
AACATCATCATTACCACTATCTAATAAACAGATAAACGGTCAAACATAAAATGATACGATTTAGACGAAAAATGAAACAAACATAACAATACTGACATACCAATTAAATTAGATGTTCAGAAATATGGAAACATAATATAATACATAAGTTGTTCAGAAAGTGCGTAATGTTAAAATATTATATCGGTAAAAAAAAACAAAATATAACATAGGCTACGCTACTACGTATGCCTAATTCTTACCCACCGTGACCTCTTCTACCTCCTATATTGCACCATATTGGATGCCTCTGTAACTATCCTCCTAACGATGGCAACCGCCTCAGGACCGCCTCTCTAAATGATCCTGGAATCCAATACCTCATGCCCAAGAATGTGTATCCGCTGACAGATCGATAAGAGATCAGTGGCATGGTCATCCTCGACCTGCTGGTTCTCCAAGAGCTCCTCATGAGCTGGCCTAGGTGGATGTCTTGGACCATCCGGTGTCAAGATAAGGTGTGACATGTTAAAGAACCATGTCACATATCCTTATACACAATGTCAACTCTGGGATGCCGGTATCATCCGATAATCATGTGGCACCAAATGATTCTCCCAAACCTGGAAGATGCCATTGAGTTCTCAGTGAACAATGTTGTTGGGAGCAATCTGAAACGGAGACCTCAATATCATCTTCACAAAGCCAAACTGCCAGATACACCACTCTGGAAGATACTTGACCATAATATTCGACCTACATGCTAGCCACCCAGAGTATAATGAGATGGGGTCGAAGGGGACAACTTCCATGTGATCCTCGAATGACATTCATTTGATGTCATCATGATTAGTACAATCAAGAAACACCCGGTAAGGCAACACTTTATGATTCCCTCTTTGGAGGACTGTTAGCTGGAAATTTTGATGACTTGAAATATTAAGGAAGAAATGAAGGATGTCGAAGGAAGAAGAGCTCTAAAAGAAATATAAGAATATTTCTTAGATATTTTTTACTAACAAGACTATGGATAGTTCGATTGTGTTAAATGGTAGCGAAAGTCTTATTTTGTGGATAAGTGGGACTTAAGAAATTTCAAGTTTCGAATTTGAATGTTTTGACAAGTCACATTGTTGGTTTGACGCTTCGAACTGAAGAAGATTTTGAATTCAAATGTGTTGATCTTATCTAAAAGGACGCATGGAAGTATGAGGTTTCGAAAGCCATGCAAACATCGAACGTGGCATTCTTTTAGGATAATACCGTTATGGTCTAACTAGTATAAATTAGAATCTTTATGTTAGGATTTAATGTGTGAATTTTTTTTATTAATAACCAAGTATTAAAAAAATATTTCGCGAATAACCGGGTTTCGGAAAAAATTACGCAAATAACCATGTTTGAGATGGCTCCACAAAGGAGGAGCCATCTCTTCTTGGGGGTTGGTTTGAGGTTGATGGATTTTGGGTTTGTTGGTGGGGAATCGAGGGTTGTGCCCATTGTGTGCGTGGGTCAACCAAGTACCTCGGATGAGACACGTGCATATCTGGGTTACTAACCGACCTGTACCACGACATATATTGATCGGTGTGTCGCATGTTACCTTGAGTAAGGACAATAGGGGATTGCAAGATGTAGCGGTGACGCCTTTGCCACATTTTACACCATTCTGGAGCAAAGTCTTTCCAGTTGGTTAGATTCCACTGGGCGTCAACCCTTTTTAGATGCCAGGGGGACAAATCTGTTGGGTCACTTGGTATCTCTTGGATCATTCCGAACTGCATCTTCACACGGTCGCTGTGGTGCATCTCCACAATGTTGAACCGAATGAGTGCAGTCTTTGCAGTCCAAGTTGCTGCATCCTCTGGATTTGGAGAATGGTCCAAACCCAAATATGGTCTCCAGACGAACTGCGATAAAATTTAAATCAGGTAAGCGCAAAAGTAATGTATAAATAATTAAAATGAACAAAAGTTAAAAGCTACGACTTACGTTATCTGGACCTAAGTGATCCAACAGATTCTGGTAGAGTGCGACATTGAATCTGGGATTCTTGCCGTAATCCATACCCCTCACGCAATACCTATAGGAAATGAGAAACATGTTATTTTTAGCATATATTTTGGAAAGAGAAGAATAGTTATAAATGCTATAACTTAATGACTTACTTTGTTGCGTAAGGGAAACCAAAAGTGTTGTTGTTGATGGGGTTTAAGGACTCCATCCTCCACCAACCCCAGGCTTGTAGTAAAAATGCGCACCCATAAAATGTACATTTTTCCTTGACTGCGTTTTTGCACAAGGAACTGTACAGGTGGGCTAATACTGCAGAACCCCAACTAAATTTTCTAGTTTTATCAAAATTGGTTAGTAAATGTAAGTACATGAAATTTACACTATTTCCCGTACTTTCGGGAAATAAAAAAGTACCAAAAAGTATCATAATATACGTTCGGGCTTTTACTACTCGGTCATTTTCTGAGGAATTTTCATTTAATTCCATACTTGCATAATGCCGTTTCAGGTCAGTGAGTAGTATTCCCTGCCCTCTTGCTCCACCACCTTCTACCATGTCCCTACCCAACAGTTCTTCACACTGTGAGTTGGGTTATTGAACCGACCCGTTCACCGCTTTACCGTCAATAGGTAGGCCCAGTAGCATGTACACATCTTCGAGAGTGATGGTACATTCACCTATTGGTAGGTGAAATGTATGGGTCTCCGGTCTCCACCTCTCCAACATTGCAAGGATGAATTTGGAGTCAATGGTGCAGTTGGAGATCTTTATCACGTGTCCAAAACCTGCATATTCCAGATAAGGGACGATAAAAGGGTCGGGAGCCAAGTATTTATGCGAACGGATTCTGAATCTTTGTGTATCCTGAGATCATAATTAAACAAGAGTAAGATTAATTAAGATGAACAACACGTTTTTTAAAGTATGAAAAATGTATAACCAAAGAAGAGACTTACAAATGCAGCAATGTTTTCCCTTGTGCCTCTGTGAGTATCTCCCATTGTTAGAAGGGCCATTCTTCAGAACGCTTGAGAGAATGAAAGACTTAGGAAGAAATAAAGAGTACGAGAGACTTAAGAAATATTTCGTAGCAGAGAGTGAGAGAGTGAGAGTTGTGTGGGTGTGAGAGATGTTTCATAAGGTATGTATTTATAGGCAAATAATTTTGATGTAGTGGTTGCATGCCTGCGAGGTGTCACATTTGCATGCTTAGGGAGTTACACATATGCATGCATGCATTTACAAATAATGTAAGGTGTCACTCTTGCAGGCTAGGTGGCAGCCCATGCATGTATCACGATTGGACAGTAAGGGAGGCGCCATCTCACTTGGCGAAATAGTACAAAAATGAATGTTGTCGCCACCCCATTTGGCGAATAAGAGGTGTCACGTTTTACAGCATTGGCTCAGGCTACGTGACAGCCTTTGGGATTCCTTTCTCTGTTGCATGCAAGGCCATTGGAGTTGATGGGTGGCAGGCTTACACAAAACATTTATGTGTGTAGAATAGGGCCAGGCTAGGTGGCAGCATAAGCCCATGCATGTATCACGATTGGACAGTAAGGGAGGCGCCATCTCACTTGGCGAAATAGTACAAAAATGAATGTTGTCGCCACCCCCATTTGGCGAATAAGAGGTGTCACGTTTTACAGCATTGGCTCAGGCTACGTGACAGCCTTTGGGATTCCTTTCTCTGTTGCATGCAAGGCCATTGGAGTTGATGGGTGGCAGGCTTACACAAAACATTTATGTGTGTAGAATAGGGCCAGGCTAGGTGGCAGCATAAGCCCATGCATGTATCACGATTGGACAGTAAGGGAGGCGCCATCTCACTTGGCGAAATAGTACAAAAATGAATGTTGTCGCCACCCCCATTTGGCGAATAAGAGGTGTCAAGTTTTACAGCATTGGCTCAGGCTACGTGACAGCCTTTGGGATTCCTTTCTCTGTTGCATGCAAGGCCATTGGAGTTGATGGGTGGCAGGCTTACACAAAACATTTATGTGTGTAGAATAGGGCCAGGCTAGGTGGCAGCATAAGCCCATGCATGTAATATTATTGGACAGTAAGGGAGGCGCCATCTCACTTGGAGAAATAGTACAAAAATGAATGTTGTCGCCACCCCATTTGGCGAATAAGAGGTGTCACGTTTTACAGCATTGGCTCAGGCTACGTGACAGCCTTTGGGATTCCTTTCTCTGTTGCATGCAAGGCCATTGGAGCTGATGGGTGGCAGGCTTACACAAAACATTTATGTGTGTAGAATAGGGCCAGGCTAGGTGGCAGCATAAGCCCATGCATGTAATATTATTGGCAGCCTTGGGGGGTTGCATCACTTACTTAATTGAAATATTTTGCCTTAGGTTGAACATAACATTCATTCACATAAACTGTAAAATTTTCCAACCTTCGAATCAGTCATCTAACCTTCAAACATTCCAGCATTCATACCTTCATATAATCAATAAACCCAAAACATTCCCACCTTCATACCTAAAACAATTCTACACAATGGCCTCTTCACCACAATTTGTTGTCAAAGCACATTTCAACGGTGAGACATACATGTGTCCCACAGTTGGGTTTTTGTTTAGAAACACCGACAATGTCCGATTTCTCTTAAACGGGAAAGCAAATTTCTCCTACTTTAAGAAAAGATTGGAGGCCAAACTTGAACGAGGCCCGGTATCCCAGATATTTTATCAGAGTCCAGTCTTTTTTGGAAACAACCAAGTCATATTTTATAAGGTTGCAATTCAAGATGACGAGGATTTCTAGAACATGATTTCCAGCCATGTCTATTCTGGAAACGACTCTATTGAGTTGTACGTTCTGTTTCAAGAGCCTCCGGTGACACAGGAGGTAGAGCCTCCGGTGACACAGGAGGTTGATCCTTTGGAGAATGAGCAAGATGAGGTGGATGCAGTTGATGATGAAGAAGAAGATAACGAGTTAGAGTTCGATGAAATGGTGAACGACGATTCTGACGATGATGGCATCCCAAGTATTCCTACCGACAAAATCTACACACCACCTACGCACATGACAAACTTCAACATGGGCGGAGATGAACCTTCTACGGACTTGTTTTTCCAACCGTATATGCAATCAGATGAAAATTTAAAAGAGAAGGACAAGTTTCGTAATAGAGAGGAATGCATAAGGGCCATCAAAAAATTTCACATGCTCAACTCGGTTGATTATAAGGTGGATCGTGTAAACCCGGAAAGGTACAAGATCAAGTGTGTCCACCCTGACTGCATGTTCAAGCTGACCGCTTCATACAGACTAAGGGGTGACTGCTGGGTCATAGGTTCCATGACTACCCATACTTGTGTAAGTTCCACTCAATCACAAGACCACCGAAAACTCAACCATGATCTAATATGTCAAGAAATCCTACCCCTGGTCAGCAACGACCCTTCTTTGAAGGTGAAAACAATCATCTCCCACATCACCACGGTTTTTAACTACACTCCGTCTTACCGTAAGGCGTGGTTAGCAAAGACTAAGGCGATTGAAAGGGTGTACGGAAACTGGGAGGAGTCATACCGAGAACTTCCCCGCTACCTAAATGCACTCAAGACATATTCTCCAGGTAGTGTTTATGTTCTGGAAACATTGCCAGCGTACGCTCAAGATGGTAGTCTACTACATGGCAACGGAATATTCAGTCGCGTCTTTTGGGATTTTCAACCATGCATCGCAGGGTTTGCATCATGCAAACCAATTCTATAAATAGACGGGACTTGGTTGTATGGGAAGTACAAAGGCACGCTTTTGATGGCAGTTGCACAAGATGGCAACAATAACATTTTCCCCGTTGCGTTTGCCCTTGTCGAGGGGGAGACCGGTGGTGCTTGGAGCTTTTTCCTGAAAAATCTTCGTACACACGTGGCTCCTCAACCAGATCTCTGTTTGATCTCGGACAGACATGCCTCCATTGAAAGTGCCTATAATAATCCGGCAAATGGTTGGCATGACCCTCCTTCTACGCATGTCTATTGCGTCAGGCATATCGTCCAGAATTTCTCGAGGGAGGTCAAGGACAAAACATTGAGGAAAGCGGTGATGAATGCGGGATACGCACTGACACAGCCCACATTCAAATATTACCGCAACGAGATCCGTTTGTCTAACCCAGAAGCCGGTACGTGGATCGACAATATACCGGTCGAAAAGTGGACTAGGTCATACGACAATGGCCAAAGATGGGGGCATATGACAACAAATCTTATTGAATCAATGAATGGGGTATTCAAGGGCATACGAAACCTCCCCATCACTGCCTTGGTGAAATCCACGTATTTTAGGATGGCTGCGTTATTTGCCAAAAGAGGTGAAATGTGGTATGCGGTCTTGCAATCAGGACAACTATGGAGTGAAAGCTGTATGAAATACATTAAGGCTGAAAGTGCTAAAGCCAACACTCACATGGTTACACGGTTTGACCGCCATAGCCACAACTTCATTGTGAAAGAGACAATTGACCACAATGAAGGCCTGGCAAGACAAGAATACAGGGTCATTTTACCTTCTCAATGGTGCGATTGTGGCAGGTTTCAAGCTTTTCGTATGCCTTGCTCTCATGTCATTGCCGCTTGTGCGCATACCCATCAAGACGCGCTTCAACTGCTCTCAAACGTTTATAAATCTGAAACGTTGCTCACTGTTTACAACAACAACTTTCCTTTGGTGGAAAAACCGGACTATTGGCCTGAATACAACGGTGATATAGTTTGGCACAATGACCAAATGCGAAGGAACAAGAAGGGTCGTCCCAAAAGCAGGCGCATAACAACAGAAAGGGACGATCTTGACAGGTTGGAAAGAAAGTGTGGTTTATGCCGTCAGGTCGGACACAATCGCAAAAACTGTCCGAATCGGGCGTCTGGCTCGACCACATAAATTTTGTAATACAATAAATCTTTTCAATATTTGTGTTGTAAACATTATGGGTTTTCCGTTAATAAAACTGTTCACACAATTTAAGAAATTCAATATAGGAAATTACATTAGGGTTTTCGCGTACAACAATGATTAACGATAATCAATATAGGAAATTACATTAGGGTTTTCGCGTACAACAATGATTAACGATAATCAATCTAGGAAATTACAACTGTTAACACAATTTCATCTGACCCATGCATCATCAGCATTACATCACTGTCTGTTTTGACTTCCTCCAACCACACATTAGGTCTTCCTGTCGCATGCGAGGTTGTTGTTCGTTTTCGCTGGATCCTTCGAATTTTTCCCCCCTCGGCGATGTCTCCATCTAGCCACCGCATCAACTCCCGCTTCAGACGCTCCATGGAGTGAATGTGCCAGAATTTCATTTTCATCGCGGGTTTCGTGGCGGAGAATATAACGTAACCATCTCTGCTAAAAATCATAGGTGACGTCATTACGTAAATAAGGGAGTACAAAATAAAAATACAGTGCGAGAAAGTGTGAGAAATTTCAAAGAAACGGACGAATTATTTATAAAACAGCAAAAAACCCTAGTTTTGCCCTAGGCGCCAAGTGAGATGGCGCCTCCTCTCCTTTTTAAGGAGCATGCGCCATCTCACTTGGCTAAAAGCCAATGGAGGCGCCAAGTGAGATGGCGCCTAGGGCAAAACCCTAGGTGCATGCGCCAAATGACTTGGCTCCTCCTTTGTGGAGCCATCTCAAACATGGTTATTTGCGTAATTTTTTCCGAAACCCGGTTATTTGCGAAATATTTTTTTAATACTTGGTTATTAATAAAAAAATTCTTAATGTGTTCACTTTTATGCAAATCACTCAAATAAACTCAAAGTACCAAGTGTTAGAGAAACAAATTGCTGAGAATGTACGTATGAAACACCAGATTCTTCATTCAATGTTACTTACTTTTAAATAAAGTCTTTTACATTTCATTTAAAAATTAAGTCAAAGTTTATTTACATTCCAGCCAAAGTTTTTTTACTTTCTTGTTATTTATCCATATAGTTTCACAATTACTTATTAATTAATCATCACATCGAAAAGATGAACATTAAAAGAATCGTAAATTTCCAAAATTAGACACATGTTCTAGAATCAATCTAGTCGATCATGAGAGTAACCAAAATACCTTTGTTTTCGAAGACTAGTGGATGTTTACCAAATTTCATGGTAAACAAATTGGCACGCCCAGTGGGACTAATGTCTAAGTTCGTGTCACAAATTTTGTTTTATGTTGTATTGTCTTTCGTTTTAGTCTATTTGTTTGAAATTGTTGTATGAGATTAAGGAGTAGAAAATTAGTCAAAACTAACAAACCAATACCAAAAAGGAAATACACTAGGAAGATGGTTAATTCATCCAGTAACAATGGAGAACAACCCCCTCCTTTGACAGGAGGAAGTACGACTGCAATATCTGCAACCGAACCAATACTAGTTCAAGCAAGTATGACGGGAGTATCGACAAATGCTTATAGCGGCCCAGTTCTATCCCTAGTGCATACATATGGTCCTCTATTGATCCCAAGATAACCAGGGGAAAATAATTTCAGACATTTTATGTCTGGATTTACAATGCCCATGGATGGTCATGAATAGATCTATGGTATGCTAACATCAGTAATGACAAGTTTGAATAATAGTACTTCGACATTACCTGATCCAAGGGTGTCTACTTTTTCACCACTACAAGGATCAGGATCATGTGTCAATAATATGGGTTGAACAGTTCCACCCCCAGGATTCACTACCCAATTACCTACCTTTACAATGAATTCTGCAGTAGCATTTATACAACAAATGGATGATAGTAAACATGAAATGGTTGATGTTTTAGCCTAACAAATGGGAACCATTTTTAACCCTTTGATTCAAAGTGCTACCCAAACAAATTAACAGAATGCACAGACGAATCAACAATTGGCAGCGCAGATGACGCGAATTGTAGATTACTTTGGTGCCCTTCGAGCCCCAGTCCAACATCCCCGTCCAGAGTGAATAAGAGAAAACCAGGGAGTGGTTTTCGAAGAAAATCAAATTGTTAACCAAGCGCAACAAATTGCGCAAAATGTTGATGAAGTTAATCAGGGGACAAGAATCGAAAAACCCAGGGTCGAACATGCCATACCAAGGGAAGTTCAAGCCTCGCGGGTAGTAATGGTCAATTGAAACCAGGACGCTGATGAAGTGCTTCAACGTGTTCAACAAGACGAGTGCCCTAGGGAAAATAACCGGACAACTATGGTCGAAAGAGTAATTGCTTGAAATGGGGTAAATATTGGTCTTCGAAGGACATATTACACATCCCATTTGTTGAAATATGTCTTGCAAACTGAATTATCAAGGGGTTGGAAAGTCTCAAAGTTCACGAAATTCTATGGTGACACCAGCGAATCTACCGTCGAACATATAGCCAGATATCTCACCGAAGCTGGGGACATAGTGAATAATGAAAACTTAAGGATAAATACTTCCCTAGTTTGCTAACCAAAAATGCTTTCACATGGTTCACCGCCCTCCCAGAAAGTTCCATCCATGATTGGACTCTCTTAGAAAGGTTATTCCATGAGCAATTCTATATGGGACAATCAAAGATTAGTCTCAATGAATTGGCTAGTATCAAGAGAAAGTTTATTGGGCCAATTGATGATTACTTAAATAGGTTTCGTTTGTTAAATGCAAGGTGTTTTACATAAGTTCCTAAACATGAGTTGGTCGAAATGGCTGCAGGCAGTTTGGATTACTCCATTCGAAAGAAATTAGACACCCAATACTTAAGGGACATGGCCTAATTAACGAACCAAGTTTGATACGTTGAACATCTGAAGACTGAAAAGGTTAGGGAAAATAAAAATAATAATAGAAAAGAAAGGGTTGCACATGTTGAAGCCGAGGAATATGAACAAGAAATCTATAGTGACCCTATAGGCTTCGAAGAAGGTGAAGTGGACTTGGCTGAATTAAAACAAGGTTCACCCTATTCTTGTAAAGTCTTAGCCCATTCGAATGGGAAGAATCCTGTCGAACCTGAAAAGAATGATAAATTCCTTAAGAAAACATACACTTTCAATGTAATGAAATGTGATGAAAATTTTTATTTATTGGTGAAAGATGGCTAGATGATAGTGTCACCTGGTACCAAAATTCCTCCGTTGGAACAATGAAAGAAAATAGGTTTTTTCAAATATCATAATTTTCTAGGACATAAGACCTCACAATGTTTTATTTTCAGGGATCTAGTTCAAAATGCTATCAGAAATGGAAGGTTTAGGTTCAACGAAAAGAGTAAGATAAAGGTTGACACTGATCCTTTGCAGATAGCAGATACCAACCATGTTGAACCAGCAGAAATTGACATGGTGGAGGTTATTGAAGGCTACATTGACCAGGAAATTAAGGATAAAATCACTAAGGATTTTTCTGCAATTGTCGAATCAAAGGAGGCTACTGAAGGCCTTAACAACAATGATGCCAAGGGTAAGACTACTGAAGGTTTTGCTGCAGGTGTCAAAATAACAAAGGCTACTGAAGGCCTAATCAACTACAATGCTAAGGGTAAAACTTATGATGGTTTTACTCCAGATACTGAAATGACGAAGGCTACTGAAAGCCTTACAATCAAGTTCTAAGAAGTTAGGGTCACTGTGAAGATATCATGGTAGAGATGGGCCAACATGCTAAAATGGATGATGTCAAAAGGAGAATCCAAAAAGGAGAAGAACAGATGAAAGTGGTGTACCCAAAATAGGAGAAAGTTTGCTGGAATTTCTTATTCTCTGTCAAAAGAAGCACTTTGAGGGTCTCATGTATCCAAGATACAGTGCAATATATGATAAAAAAGTTGCAGAGAACTATGAAAGGGTTCAAATTGCTCGAAAGAGAAGCAATTACAGAGATTCCAAGAGTGGGTTTGTTTGACAAACAAGGAGTCCCTCGAAGTCCAGAAAATCCTTACCCTCAGGTGAATCGAAGAGAAACTTTCAAGCCATTTGCCAATGCTCCAACTGACAGATGGGTGAGGCCAGCTGAGAATAGGGGGCCAGGGCAAGAGAATTAGAGAAGTTTCGAATTTGGAAGAGGCTCATCTATAACCTACAGAAGATAATTTCAAGTGTCAAAGTAGATAGCCTATAAGTCTAAAAACTCTAAGGGAAAGAACTTAATGTCGAGATCTCAATGGAGGAGACATCAGAGGATAAAGAAGGCACAAAGGAGATGGCTGAGAAAGACATGGGGGAATCTAGCACCAATAAACCCCCTCCACAAAGCAAAATTGAGGAGAAAAAGCCAGTAGGGTGAAATTTTCTTTCTCCAAGGAAGGAGAAAACCAATGAAAGAAAGAAAGAAATGGAAGATAAAGACATGTTAACTGACAACTTCGACTCAGAAGATGAATTGTATCTGGGTTTGAATTGTAATGAGGTTTCTGTACTCCCCCATGAATACAATTAAATAACTGAAGCTGGATAAAATGAAGAGGCCGATTAAGTCGAGATGGCCAGGCATAGGCCAATTTGTTATTACATTATGACAACATGGCAATAGAGGAATAAAATGTGTTCTCGAACGCCCAGATCAAGGAATGAAGAACCATATGAAACCCTTATTCATAAGGGGTAAGGTGGAAAATGTTGGGATCAATAAAATCCTAGTAGACGAAGGGGAAATAGTTAACCTGATGCCACAGTTCATGCTCAAAAGGATTAGAATGTTCGATACAGATCTCAAGCCACATAATATGGTTTTGTCAAATTATAAAGGCAAAGTGGGCCACACTCTGGGAGTAATTCAAGTGAATATTACTGTGGGATCTATCACCAGACCCACCATGTTCATGGTAATTGCCTCAAGGGAAAACTACAACTTGCTGCTTGAGCGTGAGTGGATTCATGGCATAGGGGGAAGTTCCATCCTCACTTCACCAAAGGATTTCAATTTAGAGAGAAGATGGAATTGTTGAAAATACAGAAGTTAATCAAAGCTATTATATGGCTGAGATTAATCATGTTGACAGAAGGAACTTCGACAAGAATCTTGCCAACATAAGACCGTGTAATCCTGCAGGTGATGCTTACTCACCAACAAAGAATGCCCTATATTTTATCACTTTACACCCAACCCATGGATTTCATTGGGATAGGGAAATCATGGGGGAAGAGAGCAACGTGGAGGGAGTAACAGGACTTTGGCCAACTGGCTGGGAGGACGAAGATGTTGATGATGTCTGAGTCTAGTTTTTCGAAAAGATTTCAGCTTACTTAGCCGGAAACAAATTAAAATGGCCTTGGAGGCTGAAGTGAAGTACATGGTTGTCGAAGAAAATAATGAAGTTATTCATGCGAAGGGGCCTGGGGTTAATTTCAAGCCAGAACCCCCTGTCGAAGCAACACCCTTTGAAGAAAAAGACCAGAGGCTGGTTGCAATATACGATGAAGAGACTTTGGGATTCGAGAAATATCCAACAATGCCAAGTATGAAAATGGTGGTGCAAGACCCTTTCAAATAAATTGATTTGGGCGATGGGTCCAACAAAAGAACCACTTGCATCAGTGCAAAACTTAACCCAAAAGTAGAGGTCAATGTGATCCAATTGTTGAAGAAATACAAGGCTTACTTTGCTTGGGATTATGAAGAAATGCCTGGGTTGAGTAAGGATCTTGTCAAATTGAAGCTGCCTATAAAGGATGGTAAGAAGCCCATAAAGCAGACTCCAAGAAGATTTGCGCCTGAGATTCTTTCAAATATTTAGGAGGAAATTGAAAGACTCCTTAGATTTAAGTTCATCAGGACTACAAGGTATGTGGAATGGATAACAAATATAGTACCTGTTATTAAAAATAATTAATCCTTAAGGGTTTACATTGATTTTCGAGATTTGATACTTGTGGCAGAAATGCTGATTGATTCATCAGTAGGCTACGAGTATCGTAGCATGCTTGATGGATACTCTTGGTATAATCAAGTATTCATTGCTGAAAAAGATGTACCCAAAACGGATTTTAAATGCCCAAAGGCATTAGGCACCTATAAATGGGTGGTTATGCCTTTTGGATTAAAAGTTGATGGGATAACTTACCAGAGGGTAATAAACTCTATATTTCATTATTTCATTGAGACATTCATGCAGGCTTACATTGATGACATAGTTGTAAAATCTATGTCAGATGAAAGTCATTTGGATCACATTCACCAATCATTCGAAAGAATGAGGAAACACGGTGTTGGCTGGGATTTTCGACAAGGACCAAAATCTAACCAAAAGAAAAGGATAAAAAAGGTTCTTTGGAAAAGGTGATTTATATGATTCGGCAACTGATGTAGTCGACCTAGAGAGATTCTATAAGTAAGTGATTGGGCCTGAAAACAGAAATAGTCGACCAGGGAAGACTTCATAAGTCATTGGGCCTAGAAACGTCAAAAGGCCCAAAAGATTCATCAAGCGAGTGAAGCGTTTTAGAGGGAAACATGGAGAACACGGGTTCAAGAGTACGAACGGAGAACATGGGATCATGGAGAGGAGTTACAAGATATACGTGGCGTACAGAGAAGCGAAGTCAGCTAGAAAGTAGTTATTTTTTGTGTATTATAAATAAAGCACTTAGTGTATAGTGTTAAAGGTTCAAACTTTCACATTCATATACGCTAGTCACTTAGAGTACCCAAAAGAACAAGCAAAATGAGTCAAGCTAGGGCAAAGTATGTTTGAATTAACTTATTTTCAACTATTTTGATGTTATGTCATTTATGCTTATAGTTTAAAAATATTTTTGTTTTATTTTACAAGTCTTTCTTTATTGCTTATAAACTCGTTTGGCACCAGTCAAATGGATCCTTTTTGAACACACTTTGTGAAAATACTTAAAAACTGAAGCATTATGCTGAGGTTCCCTGGTTGATCTCGCCAGTAAACTTTTGTTAAGAGACCAGCGTTGTTTACCGAAACCATAGGTAAACAAATCGGCACGACCAGTGGGATAGTGCTAATAATTTTGTATTTGTGTTTTGTATTACAAAGTTTCTTGTAGTTTAGTTTATGTGTGTATGAATTTAAGAAGTAGTAAACATTTGTCGAAGTCTAAAATGCCACGCTTTGACACAAACACTACACATACACAGATTTCTACACAAAATGTGGATGTCATACCAGTGAGTGCCACAACTCAAAGAGCGACACTTTTATCTCCTGTGAGATCGACTATTATTCATGGTTCAGTGACAATAGTCACAATGACAAAACCTAGGCATGAGGTATCACCATTTGAACCAAATCGATCACTCTTTCCAGGGGGTCCAGGGTCATCATTTGTCCATTTTAAATATTGTATGCCTTATTCCATGACGGTTGGGTTACAGTCGAACCCATCCACATATACAGAAAATGCAGTGGCCACTGGAAACCAAGGCAGTTATGTCCCAGGTGGTTGACCAGGTTGTGTTGGTTATACCCCTCAGTCGATACCATCTTTGAATACTACTTATGTTATGGATTTGAGGCAACAAATGGATAAGAGTAATTTAGAGTTAGTGAATGTTTTAAATCAACAAATAGGAGTTTCCTTCAATCCTGTAGTTGACCAAATAGGCTAATTGACCTAGTCATTAAAGGTCCAACCAACTCAGATGCGCCAAAGGCCGTTAAGAGTTTTTGAAGAACTGGGGGGAGGCAACAATGAGCGTCCTTTTAGACCTCGAAGGGTGGAAGTAGCCACTTACAAAGAGGAAGAATTCGTTGAACAATACGAACCTAGGCCAGTCGTAGTTAGGAGGAACCAAGTTGTTGAACGAGTGTTAAGAAATGCCACTGTTGGGCGTAACAACATAGTGAATGTAGTAGAAGAAGTGTTAACATGATTTAGGGTAAATGTTGGCCTTCAGAGCCTAATTATTCGTCTCCCTTGCTTGATTATATTCGACAGGAACAATTACCTAGGGGATATAAGGCACCTAAATTTACCATGTTTGCTAGTGATGTTAATGAGTCGACCATTGAACACATTGCTAGGTACAAAACAAAAGTTGGCGATATCGCCAATGATGAGGGTTTAAAATTAAGATATTTTCCTAATTCATTAACCAAAAATGATTTTACTTGGTTTACAACATTGACTCCAAATTCTATACGCACACGGGAACAACTTGAGGGCATATTTCATGAGCAATTTTATGCTGGTCAGCCTAGGATAAGTTTGAAATAATTATCCTCAATCAAGAGGAGGTCGTCTGAGTCAATGGAGGCTTATTTGAATAAGTTTAGGGTCCTAAAGTCTAGATGTTTTACTAGAGTTCATGAACATGAGTTGGTCGAAATGGCTGTTGGGGGCTTAGATTATTCTATTAGGAAGAAGTTTGATCCTCAATCTATTACAAATATGTCTCAACTAGCTAATAAGGTTCGATATGTCAAACATTTGAAAATAGAGAAAGCTAGAGTTTCAAAGGATCATAGAAAAGGAAAAGTGACCTATGTAGATACAGAAGATTATTATATAGAGTTTGAAGATGAATACACTGAAAAAGGAGAAGTTAACATGGCTGAATTAAAAGCTGGACCTCCATATGCATGTAAACCTATAAAATTGTCAAAAGGAAAAATGGTTGAAGAACCCAAAAATGATAAATATAATACTAAAACATATAATTTTGATGTGTCAAAATGTGATGAAATATTTGATGTTTTAGTTTTAGATGGTCAAATTATAGTGCCTCCAGGCAGTAAAAATGCACCATTAGAGAAGAAATAAAAAGAGGTTTCTGCAAGTGTCATAATTTTCTGGGTCATAATACTTCTCAATGTTTTCTTTTCAAGGATTTAACTCAGAAGGCTATGAAATATGGTCGACTAAAATTTGGTGAAAAACCAAAAAGCTCCATGAAGGTCGACTCAAATCATTTACATGCTGCTGATGCACACTTTGTCGAACCATTAGAAGTGCTGATGATCGAGGCTACTGATGGTATCGAAGGTGAATAGTCCAACATTATTGACTTAATGACAACATTGACAATCAAGACTACTGATGGTTTTAAGAATGAACAAATTGTGATTACTGATCCAATGGTAGCTACGACAGTCGAGACTATTGAAGGTATCAAAAGTGGCAATGGAAATTTGTCTAAGCCATAGGAAGTGATGGTAGTTGATATTGCTGAAGAGCCTGAGGGTAATCAGAGAGACAAGGATAAAATGGATTGTGAAACCAAGAATGAGGAATTGTTTGAATAAACAGTTGCTGAATTGATGAAGGTTGTGTTTCCCAAACCTGAGGAAGAATTGGTGGATTTTAAGAATAGATGCAGGTTGAGTAATTCTAGGTCTATGTTATGCTCAAATTGTAACGTAGTCTATGATGAAAATGGTGCAAAGAAAATTGAGGTGTAGAAGAAGAAACACCCTCAAGAGAAAAATCCAAAGGTGGTGTTGGACCATGCGAATGGTCCATACAAAGTTCAAGTGCCTCAAGAAAAACCTAAGTTTCCATATCAAAGGACCTTTCTGCCACCAATTGATGCTCCTAACAATGAATGGGTTCGTCCTTTTTATCCACGGGGGGCAAACCAAAACTGGAAGATAATGAAGAAAGGTTCAAGTTCGAGTCATAAGTGGGAAATGATGGAGAAGGGATCAAGTTCTTCTCAATTTGCTGAAGTTCAGATCACCTCAAAGAAGTATCATCTTCCTCCCATATACAAAGGGAAGAATTCTATGACAAAGACTCAGTGGATAAGGTTTCAAAGAAACAAAAGATCTGCAAGAGAAACGACATCAAAAGTTCCCCCATCAAAATATGAGAGCGGTTAGAAGGAAATGTACCGACGACCAGCAAAAGAGAGGTTATTGATGTCGGTTGTGAGTGCGCCGCCAGTAAAAGCTGAAGATCCCGATGACAACATAGACGATGAATTATCTGATGACTTTGAAGATAGCTCAGAAGATGGCTTGATTATTCACTGTAATATTGTATCGGTACTTCCTAATGAGTATGGATTCGCGTCGGAAGCATTTGGGGACAAAGAAGAAGCCATGTACGAAGAATCTGTGGGCCAGAAACCTCTATGCTACTATGTCATAAATAATGGGGTATTGGAAGAACAACATGCAATGTTTGAGAAGCCTACATCTGATATAATGTACCATCTCAAGCCTTTTGTTTATAAGGGTTAAAGTTGATGGTTTCCTTGTGAACAAAGTGTTCGTTGATGGTGGCGCTGCTGTGAACTTGATGGCACAATCATTGTTAAAAAGGATTGGAAAGTTCGAAACTAACCTCAAACCAAATAATATGGTTTTGTCAAACTATGGAGGAAAAACAAGTCACATATTGGGTGTGATTCAAGGGAATTTGCCAGTTGGCTCGACTTCAAGGCCAACATTATTTATGCTGATTGCGTCTAAAGCAAACTAAAATTTGTTGCTAGTTCGTAAGTGGATACATGGTATTAGGGCAATACCATCAACTATGCATCAACGCTTATCCATATGGCGTCAAGATGTGATTGTGAAGAATATTGAGGCAGACCATAATTATTTTACTGTTGATGTGAATATGTTCAATAGGAAGAATTTTGACAAAGCATTAGCTACCATACCTCTGTATGATCCTGAACATGCAGTGTTTAAGTCGCATCCTGATGCAATCAAGTTTCTAACCTTACACCTCACTCATGGTTTCATTTGGGGCCAAGAAAAATTGGATAAATATCTAACTATAGAAGGGGAGTTTGAACCCAAAGGGTGGGACGAGCAAACTCATGATGATGCCTGAGTCGAATGCTCTGGAAAGGATTTTGGCCTATATGGCCGAGAACATGATAAATTTGGACTTAGAGGTTGTAAGTGTTTCAAATAAGGCGCCTGAAGCCATTATGGTGGAAAAGCTTAGAGAACCAAGCCAAACAATAGCTTCAGAAAGCCAGAGGCTTAACTACATATATGAAGAAGAGCCTTTGGCGTTTGATAAAGACCAAAGAGATAATATTTTGAAGATGCAAGCGAAAGATCCATTGGAGGAAGTCGACCTGGGTGATGGCACGATTAGGCGAATTACATATATCAGGACCAAGATCGACAACAAGATGAAGAATCAAGTAATCAAACTACTTAAAGAATTTAAAGATTGCTTTTCATAGGATTACAATGATATGCCTGGTTTGAGCAGGGAGATGGTAGAAATTAGACTACCCATAAATCCAGGCAAGCGACCAGTCAAGCAAATGCCAAGGAGGTTTGCGTCAGAAGTGTTGTCCAAGATAAAAACAGAGATTGAACAATTGTTGAAGAGCAAATTCATCAGGACAACTATGATACGGTGGGAGAACTGACTTGGGTGTTTTGCGTTTTATATCAATTGTTACGGATAGTAAGATTCGCCACCAACTTTTCTTTTATTCAATAAAGGAAAGGGTGAAAAGAACATGAAAGACCTTTTGAGAATTTTCTTGAGTTCGGGGGGTAGGTTATGAAAAGGGAATGTGTTAGAATCCTTTTCATCCGTAGTTATCTATGGAATCTTAATTGCTAGCTCACTTTGAAATGCTTTGTGTTTCAAGTAAGTTTGAAAATATTTTGAAAACGCCTTCGTACGGTAAACTTTGCAATGATTTTCATATCGTTGAGAATGTATACAAAGTGTTGGTTTTAAAAATATTTTGCTTGAAAAGGAATGCTTGGAAAGGTGTTTTGAAAATGCCAATGTAAGGCAATTTTGTAATGATTCTCATATCGTTGAGAATGTATATAAAATGTTTGTTTCAAAAAGTGTTTTGAAAGTGTAAGGTGTAAATGGTTTTGTTTGTGAGCAAGCAATTACAAGCAATCTACCTACTCAAAAAGTCTTTGTTCTTTTCCTCTTCCTTTAGATAGTGCTACTTTACCATTGGTTGGTAGGGAGCCATATCATTGGAAGTGAGGGACGGGCGTGAGTCGTTGTACAGTCATGGAAGGCAACTTGTAAGGTGTTTTAGCAATTGTCGTAAGGGACTAAGATCATTTACTGAAGTCAACATTGAAGGGTCATAGAGGAACTATGATATTTTAATCGAGGGTGTTTTCTAAAACATCTTACGTTCAAGGGACATGATTGTTTTTATCCGAGGCAACAAGTGTGGGTTATCCTAGAGGTGCATGTGTGGAAAGTGTTCGATTTCAAGTATTTAACTTTTAATTAGGGTTCTTTAATATTTGATTTAACGTCTTGTCACACAAACCCTAATTACTAGCAATAATACGGAAAATGATAAATTACGGAAATTAAAGGTTCTATGCTATTACAACGCTTTAAGGATGAGGGGTACAAATTTACAAATGAGGATGAGAAGTAAAGTAAACCCTAATTACTATTACAAGGCTTTGACAGTTATATGAATTGTAATGCGAGATAATAAAAATGTACAAAAAATGTAAAGATGAAGAAAATAAAAGAAAATTGTTTTTATGGCTTTTGATAGAAAGGTTTTAATTAACCTAATTAAACTAATTAATTTATAAAAAAGGTTAATTAATTATTTAATAAAACATAAAATCTAAGTTAATTAAAATTAATAAAATCAACCTAAGTCTATTAATTTTAATTTATGAAAGAGAAATTAATTGTTAGAAAAATATTTCTTGGGGTTTAAAAAAATAAGATAAAAAAATGATCAAAATATTTTTTTAGTCTATTTATTTAAGAAAATGTGTTTTTGTATTTTTATTAAATAAAAATAAAATAAATAAATAAAAGAAAACATAAAAATATAAAAGAAAATAAAAGGTTGGGGCCTGAGTTAAAAGTAAAAGAGAGGGTGAGAAAATCATTTTGATAGGCCCAACATAAGCCTTTTTTTGTTTAAATCAGAAACAAAATAGAAAAGAATGAAATGGGTCTATGGTTAGTAAGCAATGAGGGGGTGGTAGGAAGAAAAAAAATGAAGAAACAATTATGGCCCAAGGCCCACGCGCGCTGGAAAAGGAAAATAACATGGAAAATATAAAAATGGGATACTAGGGCTCGAACCCAGGTCATAAGGGTGAACATGCGCGTGCTTTAACCACTAAGATGGTGATACATCTGTTGGTTTATACAAAAATTATTCCATTTATTATAAATCCCTTTATGAATGAACATCTTCTTCTTCCTCACGCCAGCCACCATTGATGCATTTTTGAATTTTCAAACTTGCTCATTTTTTAACAATTTCAAAAAGTGTAAACATCAAACTTGTTAGAAATTTCATCACGATTTCAACCATATAAATAATTTAAGCTAACACTCAAATATGAACACGAATATCTTTTGGTACCAAATTTTGACCTAATTTTTCTATAACTTCAACTTCAAAATTCGCATCACTCAGGAAAGATAAGTGAAAACTAAGGGCATGGTTAGCTTCAAGGCAATGATGTGTACATTTTATCTTTACAAAATAACTATTAATGATGCTTGTATGAGAAGTTTAAAGTTGAGAAAAGTTATCTCAAAAATGGAAATCGTGTTTGAAGTTTGAGCACTCTTGGAGATGTTGTGATGATCTAAATAGCTTCACTGGACTCCTAAGAAGCTAATGCAATGGTTAGTTTGGATTGAGAGTGGCTGAATCTTTCTGTAGAAGTCATTGTGCAGAACTCTGTTTGTGAGTTTGGAAGATGGGGAAGATGAGGTTACAGTTGTGAAATAGGGATGAGGATGAGTTATATTTGATGTAAGGAATCTTTGAGAATGATTTAGAGGGAAAACGCACGAGTGGGTTGTGAGATTGAAGTTTTGGCCAAAAATGACAAGTTATGGAGGTTTGGATGCAGTTCTGAGTTTTAGGGAGTTTCTTGGTTTTTCAAGGCTTGTGAATTCATGTGTGTTGTACCCCAAAATTTTCCCTCTCATTTCATCAACATTTTTCATCACAAGACTCTTGGAACTAAAGATCAAGCTACGGTTTGCTCTGCTCAAGACACCTCCTTGCACTGTTGACCTAAATTAGGGTTTGAGTTTGCACAATGATGTTTTGACCTACAATGCCCAAAGTGACTTTAATACTTCATATTGAACTCAGAAGTTTGTCCATACCAAGTTTCAAGCCTTGATCCAAATTTTTGCCCAGTCAATTGGACAGTTGACCTAGAAATCAGCTGTATTGGGGAAAAAGTCAACTGTAGCCAATTGACAGTCAAACCTCATAAAATTTGATTCACATCAACATTATGAACTCATATGAACCATTTTATCAAGTTTGGATCACAATTCCACAAGAAATTTGATCAGATCACCAAAAGGGCAAAATGGTCATTTTTAGGGTTTTGACTGTTCAAAGGCAATTTTTGACTGTTTGACCTAGTCAATGGCAAATCAAGTTCAACCATGGACTCAAGGACTCAATAAAATTGTCTTGACCCATTCAACAAGTTCAAAAGATCTCAAATGCATAGGATTGACAGATGGATTTTTTCAGTCAATTGATCAAAATTTGACTGTATATTGAAAAGTCAAACTTTGACTTTTTGGTCAAAATCAAGTGCCAAGGGTCATTTTTCATCAAGACATGTCAAATTATGAAACTTGTTCATCAAGAAACCCAAAAATGCAAATTAGGGTTTAAAATGGAAAAAATTCATAACTTAGATTTTTCTAAGTTATAAAATTTTCTTATTTTTTCCTAACTTTGTCCCATTTTTTCACCAAGATACAAATGGATTCAAACAAAACTTGAAACATGAAAGTTGTGTTCCATCACAAAGTCTACAACTTTTATTCACAAAGTTTTCTCAAAAGAAGCTTGTATCTCAAGTTATGAATTTTGGAACAAGGGTACCTAAAACTTTTAACTTAGAAAATTTTTGCCCTAGTTTAGGCAGGATTTTGACCCATCTTCTTGGCAATTTTTCACATAGTTCCACTTGGAATTTCAAGTTGCATTTCAAATATTCATTGTAGTACATGTTGCAATATTTCCAAATTGTCCAAGAACTCCTCAAACACCTTTGTGGTTAGGGAGAATCGAATGCTTGAAGTTGGTCAAAACTCACTTTGATCCATGGCCAATACATGTTCATACCACTTGCCAAATCTGATCTAGCTAGCTTGGTTCACAATTACAGGCCTCTAAACCAGTTTGTACTCTATAATTTAATGCATACCCATTGAGCCAAGGCATTGTATTGGTCATTAGGGTATTGTACACTAGATTAAGCCTTAAATGGAAAAAGTAACAATGCCATTTTTGCTTGAACTTTGCTTTATGTCAAAACAACATCCTAGAGCATTGAACCAGATCTTATGCTGCAAACAAAATCCATTAATTAGAGGGGCCAAGAGGGTTGTGTGCAGAGTGATAGGATGGCCTGTACAAGTCTATAACCTCACTTCCACTCTTTTGCTTCAAGAAGAAGAAAACTTGCAAAACACAAGGCATCTCTCACATCTGATAAAACCAACTAAAACAAAGTTGTCAAACAAGTTTCATACACCCTAGCAAGCTAGAAACACGAGTCCTTGACCTCTCAAAACTCCTTGTGCACAAAATCCCCATTTTCTTGCAAAACAGGGCCAGTTTTGCATTTTGCAAGCCATCATCAAATTCCATCGTGCGTTTTGCCTAAAGATACTTCAAACACCTTCCAACCAACACACCTGAACTATTTCAGACCTCCATTGCTAGCTGTAACACCATTAACACACATTTCCATTTTTGTTTCTAAGATTTGCAGGTTGAGTTCTGTAGCACGATTCAAGCTACTTCAAAACAAAGTAAGCATTGGGAAAGCTTCATTGGACATCAGGCAAGCTTAAAAGAACCTCAAGCACCCTTGGAAGTTGCTGCATTGTCCAGCTCGAAGTCAACTGAAACATGTATTTCATGAACTTCTATATCTCTATTTAGGAATAGTTAGACTTAGGTTTGTGAATGAAAGATGTTGTATTCATAGCCCTGAAACCATACATGTGCTTAGTTTTCATTTATATTAATCGTGCTAGGAGAATTTTGTTCATGAACTTTCTGAAAAAACTAGGTTAAGAATTAGGGCCAGAGAAATTCTCTCTGGTCTTTGAGAGTTAGCTTAAGTTTTTTATATGGTTAGATTCGTTATTTGATGCTCTACAAGTTTCATGTTATGAGTTTTGTCAAAAAAGCAAGGAATCAGGAGATAGCATTTTGTATACACAGCGCGGCGCGTTTCTGTTCAAAGGAAGAAGATGAAGTTGATTCTGGGCTGGGCCTGTACAGGCTTGCTTTTGGCACCCCCCCTCTTTTCTTTTTACACCCCCCTGGCCCATTTCTTGTATATTTGTCATTTTTACATTTTTATTTCATTTCTGATTTTGATATTTTATTTTCTAATATAAAAAATACTTAAAAAACATTTTCATAAATTTTTGTATTTATTTGGTATTTATTTTAATTGTTTCTATTATTAATACATTAAATACTTTATATTTACTTTTTTTTAAATGTAAAAATAATGTAAAATATACTTTTATTTTTATTTATTATTTTTATACACATTTGAAAATATTTTCTTAAAATATATACATTTTCTTTGTAAATAATTTATTTTATTTTTATACACACTTAATATATATATATATATATATATATATATATATATATATATATATATATATATATATATATATATATATATATATATATATATATATATATATATATATATATATATATATATATATATATATATATATATATATATATATATATATATATATATATATATATATATATATATATATATATATATATATATATATATATTATGACAAAAACACAAAAATAATACATTTTTATTTTTATTAATATTTTATACTAAAAATACCATTTTTTTCAATATACTTTTCTTTTTTGTACAAATTAATACATTATTGTATATAAATAATAAATAATGCAATTTATTTAAGAAATTAGGGTTTTTTCCCTAAAAAACAAAAATAATTAAAATTGAATTTCTTTTTATTTATTTACATTTCACATTAAAAATACTTTTTCATACCTAAAAAACATTTTTTTTGCATAATACATTTTATTTAATATTTATTTATGGTATTTATTTAAATATTGTACATTCAATTGTATTGTGCCTCACCCTTTCAATTTTGTTGTAATAATTTAGAATTTAATTTCTTGCAAAATAATCCCCAATTCAAATTTGTACCCCCTCCCTATATCATGTTGTAATAGTGTAGAATTTAAATTCTCGCACCTTTAAATGCTTTCAATTATTCCATGGTTAGACCTAGGGTTTGTATGCAAAATAAAATCAACAATTAGTTTGACCTAATCCAAGATAACAATGCATGAAAACAAACACAATGCACACTTGCACCCCTAGGGTTACAATCCACTTGTTGCCTTCAAAAATGAGCCATGGTATGCATGTCAAGTACTTTGGCAAAACAAAAACAAAACAAAAGATCATAGTCCCTCGATGACGCTATCTGAGTTGCCTAAACAAAAATGATCAAGTCCCTTGAGAAAATTGCCAAAAATACTTGACACAATTGCCATCATGGTCTATACGATGACCCGCACCTGTCCCGTTTAACATCCTAACACAAAGTTGTTCACCAAATACAATGGTGAAACAACACTGTTAAAAGGGTTAAAAAACATAAGAAAGATCTTTGAGTAAAATAGGGTAGATAACTCTTAGTTACTTGATCAAAGCTTGCAAAAACATCCTTGCTATATTCAAAACACACTTCACAACACAATTTCAAAACCCTACTTCCAAACATTGAAAACTTTTCAAAAAGATAAAAACACCTTTGTATACATTCAAACAAGAATCATTACAAAGGTTGCCACAATGATGGCCTCTTTTCAAAACATCTTTCAAAACCACACACAAAGCACCATTTCAAACAATTGAAGAGCACCATTTCAAACAATTGAAAAGCAAAGCAAGTGATCTAAGCAAGTAACTAAGAGCCCATGGATAACCATGGATAGAAAGGGTGCTAATACCTCCCCTTTCTATAATCTACTCCCCGAACCTAAGAAAACATCTCAAAGGTCTTTCCTGTGCTTTTTGACCTTTCCTTAGGATAAAATAAAAAGTCGGTGGCGACTCTTGCTAAACCGAAACATTTGCGAACACAAACGCAAAATCCCAAGTGAGTTCTCCCACCGCATCACAGAACTGGCGACTCTGCTGGGGACTATCTTTAAAAGTGGAGTAACCTTAGGGCTTAGATCACCCTTTGCATGATTATATTGTTTGCCTTGATTGATTTACATTTGGTTCTCTTGTTTGAGCTTGAAATCCTCTACCCGGATTTGGGACACATTCATAGGTAAATAGCAATACATTATGGAAACTGTGCGGGGTATACCGACATGGTTGAAGCAATAGCTATATTAGTGCGACATATTTGTGAGTACCGGTAGCCTTTGAGTCAATCAAAGAGAATACGAGGCCGCTTTGTAATGTCATGAAGCACTAATGAACTCTTAGAACCTTACTTGACCATCTTGGCCTTTTATTAGGGGTAGTGAGATGACCGGCTTTGGTGCAGTCCAAAGTTGGTAGATACTCGATACTACATTCATTGAGGGTTGTTTTCTTGGGATATTTTGGTCGCTAGTTAAGTGGCTAAACCAAAACAATGAACATGGAAAACAATCCAGTGATATTGAGCTCCTTAGAACCCGATTACTATTTATAGGACAGGTTTTGAGCCAACTAAACTCCAGAGGGTACTTACCTATGAAACCTCATGCAAGCCTGAAACTAGGGTTTTGTGTGACTTGCTTGTACATGTGCTTGTGCATACATCATGAACATTATAAAGCATCATATGCATCCACTAACTATTTCAAGGGTTTGGATCTTCATCTTTGTTCCTGTTTTGTAGGTCATGGAATCACTTTGCAGAAAAACCATTTAGGTCAACCTTGTGAGAATCCCTCCTCAACTCAAGGAGCTTACTTCCAAGATTCCAGAGAATTCTCCCTTCAGTGAAAGACATGGTAGACTTCTCAACTTGGTCAACTCCAACATTGAAGAAGACATGGTGAAAGTTCTCTTCCAATTCTTTGACCCTCTACACCATTGCTTTACATTTCCTGATTACCAACTAGTACCTACTTTGGAGGAATTTTCTCAACTCCTGAGGATTCCTATTCTTCATCAACTACCCTAGAACGATACGGAAAGAGAACCAAAGCCTGAAGATGTTGCTCAAGACTTACACTTGCAACCATCTGATATCAAAGGTCATTGGGAAACCAGAAGTGGTGTCAAGGGTTTCTTGGCAAAGTTTCTGTTTGAGAAGGCACAAGACTGCTGGAATTCTCTAGATCTGCAAGCTTTTGAAGAGATTGTAGCACTCCTTATCTATGGGTTGGTATTGTTCCCAAACCCCGACCAACTTATAAATGTGAATGCTGTCAAGATTTTCAAATCCAGGAATCCTATACCCACATTGCTTGGGGACATCCTACACTCATTTTACACACGAACAATGAGGAAGAGAGGTGTTCTCATGTGCTGTACTCCTCTCCTAGCAAGGTGGTTTATTTCTCACCTTCCACAATCAGTTTTGAAGAATGGGCAGGGTTTAAGGTGGTCACAACGATTGATGACCCTCACACATTCTGATGTACATTGGTGTTCTCGGTCCAGAGAAAATGTCATCATCATTGATCGTTGTGGGGAATTCCCTAATGTCCCACTACTTGGCATAAGGGGAGGCATTACCTATACCCCCTGTTTAGCTCTAAGACAGTTTGGATATGCTCGGAGGGATGGCCCTCATGACATGCTGATTCCTGACCTAGTTTTTGACTTCGACAACGATGCGCAAGTACTTCGACAAAGGTTCATCAGAGCTTGGAGGATGCCCAACAAAGTGGATAGTAAGACACTGGGGCACAATAATTCCATCCCCCTTGAGCCTTATCTCAAGTGGGTACGAACCCGCACCCAGAATCTTATGATACCATACCCTCACATTCTCCCCTTAATCAAAGAGCCTGTTATGGAAGGAGAGGTTCCATACACCATCCTACATCCTGACATGCCAACATCATGGGAAGAAATGCAAAAGAGTTGGATCCAACTCAAAGAAGAACGGAATACTTTTGAAGCCAGCTTCTATGCCAGTGAGAAGAAGGTTTTGGAGCTTACCCGCTGACTTCATGAGGAGGAAACTCTCAACACTTACATCGCACCAAAGAGGATGCGCAATGTCTTTTTACATTAAGAATTTTGTAATATTTCTCCCATGGGGCACTTATGTACTAACAATTTCTTCTTAATATGATGTGCGTTCCTTTTTGTTTGCAACAAATTTGAATTTCTGAATCCTTGAATGCATTACATGAATAACATACCATTCATCATATGCATAAACAGGTCTTCACACCAGGTTTCCTTATCTTTCTGCTGTTTATTTCAGCAAGATGGATTTGGAGCAGACGGTAAAGGATCTGCAGGCACAAAATTCACAATTCCAGCAACTCCTCATGACCTTGGCAAAGGGTCAAGAGGACCTCAAAGCTCTGTTGGAGAAGAATAAAGAGAAAAAGAAAAAGAGGCCCGGAGTAGCCACTTTTGGAAGAAGGTTTGAGAGCAATGCTAGAAAGGTTCTTGAGTTCCCCTCAACGTTTGACAAAGGGGCCGGTAAAGGGAAAGGGACTGCTGTACCTTCTGAGTCTGAGGTTGAAGAGGAGGAAGAGGAAGAAGACGAAGACTACTCCAAACAACAATATCCTCCAACGGATGATAAATATAAGAATCTTGAGGATAGACTGGTAGCCATGGAGTTGCAGAGGGTCCCTGGTTTGGATTTTGAAGAACTAGGGATGGTAGCTGGGATTGTTATCCCTCCTAAATTCAAGGTGCCAACATTTTCCAAGTATGACGGTTTGTCATGCCCAAAGATGCACCTGAGATCGTATGTCAGAAAGATCCAACCCCATTCATCTGATAAAGACCTTTGGGTGCACTTTTTTCAAGACAACTTGTCAGGAACGCAATTGGACTGTCTTTATCAGCTCGAGAGATCAGAGGTTCACAATTGGGAAGACTTAGCTGCCACTTTTTATCGTCAATATCAATACAATGCCGATTTGGCACCCACTCGTACTCAGTTACAAAGTATGGGGATGGCTTCCAATGAGGGGTTTAAAGAGTACGCCCAGAAGTGGCGAGATCTGGCTGGAAGGGTGCAACCGCCGTTGTCAGATAGGGAGTTAGTTGACATGTTTCTGGGGACCCTGTCTGACCCCTTTTTCAATCATCTAATCGGGAGTTCTTCCGCGGGATTTACTGAACTAATTTTGACCGGCGAGAGGGTCGAGGCCGGTAATAAAAGTGGAAAGATTCAAAAGGATGCTTCTGCATCCACAGCTGTTAAGAAACCCTTCCCAGCTAAGAAGGAAGCCTTTGCTGTGTATTCTCAGAAGGGTCAGGGAAGAACCGAGCGTCGGCCAACTGTAGGGGTTGTGATGATTCAAAATTCTTCAAATGATCAACCTCGTAACAATCAGTCGAAACCTAATCAACAACGAGTAGAAAGGCCACAACGACAGTTCACCTGCATCAACATGACGCCAGCTCAGGTAATCCCCCATTTGTTGAAGCTGAATCTTACCAGTTTGAAGGAAGCGCCAAAGAACCCTAACACCTCCTCTCCATACTACCACTCCAATGCCAAATGTGCTTACCATTCCGACAGTGTTGGGCATGATACCAATAATTGCTGGGCGCTTAAGAACAAAATCCAGGACTTGATTGATGCCAAAGAAGTAGAATTCGATGCGCCTGAGAAGCCCAATGTGATTTCTGCTCCGATGCCCAAGCATGGTAATAATGTTCATGCTGTTATGGAGGACCTTCATGTTACTTATGTTGTTGACCTGCTGACGCTGTTACTTGTGATTAAAGAGAATTTGATGAGAGCCGGGATCTTTCCTGGTTGTGGTAAAGACTGCTATTTTTGTTTGAACATACGAGGTGTTTGCCCAATGTTGAAGTCAGGTGTCCAACGCCTGATGGATACCCAAGAGATACTTTTCCAGAAAACCCCTGTTGATACCTTCAATCCTGTTACTCCTGCTACTTTTGCTACTTCAACCAACAATATTGCAATCATAACCATTTCCGACAATCCTCCCAAGGCTTGCAAAAGGCCTGTCAGGATTACACCCAACTTTAAATATGTACCTTTAAAGATCACCATGTAGGGACCTGTCCCGTACCAATCCAGCAAAACAATACCATGGAACTATGGGGGAGAAATCTTCTACCATGGTATCAAACAAATTGAGACAGTCCAAGAGAATTATGAAGAAGAAAACCCTGATATAGGGAACATTGCAGGTACAAGCAAGATAACCCGCAGTGGCCAGATCTTTTCTCCGGAGATTGCTCCCCCTCGAGCAGTTTTCGGACCCTTGAAAGCTTCTGTACCTGTTGGGCCATCTGTGCAAGGCCCAATGATTGAAGAATTGGATACTCCTGAAGTAAGACCATTTGCTGATACTACCAATAAGGGTAAGGGGATACTAGAAGTGCCTGTCAGGACGAAGGCTCATGCTGTGGTTATCCCTGAAACCACTCAGAAAGAAATGGATGAAATCTTGAAAATAATCAGAAAAAGTGACTACGAAGTTGTGAAACAGTTAGGGCAGACCCCTTCTAAAATTTCAATGTTGGCTCTTCTACTCTGCTCTGAGGCCCATGCTAAGGCCCTGATCAAATTTTTGAAGGCAGCACATGTTCCCCAAGAGACTTCGGCTAACCAGTTTCAGGAGTGTGTGGCCAGTCTTACTGCTGACAATGGCCTTGGCTTTCCCGATGCTGACTTGACTCCCAAGGAAGGAAACACAACGACGCGCTACATGTTTCAATTGAATGCAGGGGAACCACCCCCACCCATGTCTTAGTTGATACTGGTTCTTCCTTGAATGTGCTGCCGAAGAAGGCCTTAGACCGTTTGGACTGTGAAGGATTGACCCTCAAACCTAGCAACATCGTTGTTAGGGCTTTTGATGGTTCCAAAAGAATGGTTCATGGAGAGGTTGATATTCCTATCAAAGTAGGCACAGAGGTTTTCAACTCCACCTTTTATGTGATGGATATCCGTCCGTCATATTCTTGTTTGTTAGGGAGACCGTGGATCCATTATGCCGGGGCAGTTACCTCCTCTTTGCACCAAATGCTGAAATATCCTATTAAGGGTAAGATTATAACAGTGCACGGAAAGGAAGAGTACATGATAAGTCATCTCAATTCCTTCCTCTATGTGGAGTTGGATGGCGAGTTCATCAAAACGCCTTTCCAACATTTTGAGGAAGTATCTCCTGAGGTAGCAGCTGCGAAGACAATGGTTGAGGTGCCTATCGTTCCCAAACATGTATCTAGGATGGCATCTCTCAAGGACGTAAAGGCTGTGGTTAAAGAAGGGAAGAGTACAGTATGGGGGCAACTGCCTGATTTTCCCCATAAGACAGACAAGTTTGGGTTAGGGTTTACTGCTGTAGGACAAAAGGCTATGCGTCGCTCCAAGGCTGGAGGACTACCCGTTAAGATCTCTCACCATGGAATCAATGCTGTAGAATATGAAGATGAAGAGAGCCACTTTGAAGATTGGATCTTTCCGACCGTCGAAGGGGGTTTGAGAAACTGGGAAGCAAAGGATTTTATTCCCATCACCTTTATCAACCAGTAATTTTATCTATTGAACAATTTCCCATTTATGGTCTGTAATAACTAAACAATTTGCACACTATTTTCACCTCATGCCTTGCCCGGGGCATGTAGGTCCATTTGTAAGGGCTTGATCTTCTTCATTATCATATGCCATGTTTTAATGAATCATTGGATGTTTTTCATCTATAAACTGCTGTATTCATTTTCTTTCCTTTTGCATTTTGTTTGTTTAAGGATGGCTATCCCTTACACACACCCACACTCACAAATGCAGGTGCCCATCCACTCTGGATTCCATGGGTGACCATTCTGCTTTAGCCTTCGATAACTCTGAAGACTTGGTCAATCATGCTGAGTACAAAGTTGACGAAGACTGTGAAGTGCCGGGAGAGTTAGCTAGACTTCTACAACAAGAAGAAATGGTCATTCTGCCTCATGAAGAGTTGCTAGAAACCATCAACTTAGGGACAGAGGAAGACAATAAAGAAGTAAAAGTGGGTGCCAACTTGGAACCAAGTGTCAAGGAGCGCTTAGTGCAGTTGTTGAACGAATATGTTGAAATCTTCGCCTGGTCTTATGAAGATATGCCGGGACTAGACACAGATATCGTGGTTCACCGTCTCCCTACAAGAGAAGACTGTCCACCGATCAAGCAAAAGGTCCGCCGGATGAGGCCTGACATGTCTGAAAAGATCAAGGCTGAGGTTATGAAGCAATTCAATGCTGGCTTTCTGGCTGTTACTTCCTATCCACAGTGGGTTGCTAACATTGTGCCCGTGCCTAAGAAGGACGACAAAGTCAGAATGTGTGTGGACTATCGGGATTTAAACAGAGCTAGCCCTAAAGATGATTTTCCACTGCCACATATCGACATCTTGGTTGACAACACAACTCATCACAAGGTGTTTTCCTTCATGGATGGATTCTTGGGATACAACCAGATCAAAATGTCCCCCGAGGACATGGAGAAAACAACCTTTGTTACGCAATGGGGTATCTTCTGCTACAAAGTGATGCCATTCGGACTGAAGAATGCAGGGGCAACTTATCAACGCGCCATGGTAGCTTTGTTTCATGATATGATGCATCATGAGATCGAAGTTTATGTAGACAATATGATAGCTCGATCACAGACAGAAGAGGAACACCTTGATCATCTGCAAAAGCTGTTTGCCAGGTTGAAGGAGTATAAGCTCAGACTAAACCCAAGCAAGTGCACTTTTGGGGTTAGGTCTGGTAAACTTTTGGGATTTATTGTCAGCAACAAAGGCATTGAGGTTGATCCAGCTAAAGTAAAGGCTATACAAGAAATGCCTGCCCCCGTACTGAAAAGGAGGTTAGAGGATTCTTGGGACGCTTGAACTATATTGCGAGGTTGATCTCTCACCTGACATCTACTTGTGAGCCAATTTTCAAACTGTTGAAGAAAGATCAGGTAGTTGAATGGAACAATGATTGTCAAGTTTCTTTTGATAAGATCAAGGAGTATTTTCTAGAACCTCCTATTCTGATGCCACCCGTCGAAGGAAAGCCGTTAATCATGTATCTGACTGTTTTGGATAACTCAATGGGGTGCGTGCTGGGCCAACATGACGAGTCTGGCCGAAAAGAGCATGCCATTTATTACCTTAGCAAAAAGTTTACCGACTGTGAGACTCGCTACTCACTGCTTGAGAAAACTTGTTGCGCTTTGGTATGGGCTGCTCGCTGGCTAAGGCAGTATATGTTGACTCATACCACTTTGCTGATTTCCAAAATGGATCCGATCAAGTATATCTTCGAGAAGCCTGCTTTATCTGGAAGAATTACTAGATGGCAAATGATCCTGACAGAGTATGATATCCAGTATACTACCCAAAAAGCTATAAAGGGGAGTGTACTAGCTGACCATCTAGCTCATCAAGCCGTCGAAGATTACCAATCTATGAGATTCGACTTCCCTGACGAGGACATCATGACATTGGACAACATTGAAGGTAACAGACCGTATGACGGACCTGAACAAGGATCCCGATGGACCCTGTACTTTAATGGTGCTTCAAATGCACTTGACAACGGTATCGATGCAGTACTCATTTCTCCGGAAGGTTGCCATACACCCTTCACTGCCCGACTTTGCTTCAGCTGTACAAACAACATAGCTGAATATGAAGCTTGCATTTTTGGTCTCAAGGCTGCTATAGACTTGGGAATCAAATCTTTGGTCGTATTTGGGGACTCTGCTTTGGTTATCAGTCAAGTCAAAGGAGAGTGGGACTCCAAACATCCTAATCTTATCCCTTACAAAGAACACGTCTTGACATTTTTGCCTCATTTCGAGCAGATTACCTTCGAACACTTTCCGCGAGAAGAAAATCAGCTAGCAGATGCTCTGGCTACAATGTCCTCCATGTTTAGACTCAACTGGGATAACGAGGCTCCCCAAATTACCATCGAGCGAATGGAAGAACCTGCGCACTGTCATGAGATTAATACCGAAGAAGTAGTGGAACAACCCTGGTTTCATGAAATCAAAAGGTATCCCCAGACTAGAGAATACCCTGAAGGAGCTTCCGTCAATGACAAAAAGTTCTTAAGGAGATTTGCTGCCAAGTTCTTCCTAAGCAATGACATTCTTTATAAGCGCAGCCATGATTGTGTTTTACTTCGTTGTGTGGACAAAGCTGAAGCAGAGTTGATCATGACCGAGATACACAGTGGCACATTCGGCACCCACTTGAGCGGACATACGATGGCTAAGAAGATTCTAAGGGCAGGCTACTACTGGCCTACTATGGAAGCTGATTATCATCAACATTCCCGCACCTGCCACAAATGCCAAGTCTACGCCGACAAGGTACATATTCCTCCTGTTCCTCTCAACGTTCTGACAGCTCCTTGGCCATTCGCAATGTGGGGCATTGACATGATTGGAGAGATCAAGCCTACGGCATCCAATGGACATCGTTTCATCCTGGTGGCTATTGACTATTTTACCAAGTGGGTCGAGGCAGCTTCCTATGCCTCAATTATAAAGAATGTGGTTGCCCGCTTCATCAAGCAGAACCTCATATGCCGGTATGGTGTCCCCGACAGGATCATCACAGACAACGGTACAAATTTGAACAACACTATGATCACCGCTCTATGTGAACAGTTCAAGATTTATCATCACAATTCATCTCCCTATCGTCCAAAGATGAAAGGTGCTGTTGAAGCCGCGAACAAAAATATCAAGAAGATCATTCAAAAGATGACAGTCACCTACAAGGACTGGCATGAGATATTACCGTTTTCTCTGCATGGATATCGTACCACGACACGTACTTAAATAGGGGCAACCCCATTTTCTTTGGTGTATGGCATGGAAGCTGTTCTACCCATGGAAGTTCAGATTCCTTCCTTAAGGATTATGAAGGACGCTGGTTTGAGTGAAGATGATTGGATCCAGACCCGGCTTGATCAACTTAATTTAATCAATGATAAGCGACTTACTGCTATCTGTCATGGTCAGACGTATCAAAAACGGATGATCAAGGCTTTCAACAAGAAAGTCAGGCGTCAGGTATATCAAGTCGGAGATCTTGTAATCAAACAAATCATCTTACCACAAAGTGATCCCAGGGGCAAGTGGACTCCTACTTACGAAGGACCATTTGTGATTAAGAGCATCTTTTCTGGTGGGGCAATGATTCTGACCACCATGGACGGCAACGATTTGCCGCACCCTGCGAACGCGGACATAGTCAAAACGCATAAAACGACCCGGCAAGTTGAAAACCCGAAAGCACGACTTGGGCAAAAATGGGCATCCCGGTGAACCGAAAACCCAAAAGGGCGGTTCAGGCAAAAATTAGGGATAAGACAAAAAAAACTGTACACCCGGCAAGTTGAAAACTCGAAAGGGCGACTTGGGCAAAAAAGGGTTTCCCGGTGGATCGAAAACCCAAAAGGGCGGTCCAGGAAAAAGTTAGGGAATTAAAGCGTATGACTATGTCTCGTCGGATCACTTTAGGAACAATCTCTTCACCAACAAACTCCAAGATTCTGATCAATCTAGTCATCGGCAGACGAAGCAGCGAATGGACAAGATATTCAGAGTCGTGAAGGCTACAGCAGAATGGGAATCCCATGGAATTGTTTCACATAGCCATCTTTCTTTTGTATAAATTTTTTCAATTTTTACGACAACATTCTCTTACTAGGATGTCTGTCTCCTTTGTACAAAGATACTCACAAAAGTTAATACAAAAATACTTCAAAGTGCAGAAATTTGCTTGCCTTTCTTTTCTTTTTACATTTGTGTTTTATTTGAAAACGTCTAATGTTTTGTTAAAATAGGCATATGCATTTGAATATAATCACTACTTGCAAGTAAAACGAAATTGAAAAAGGATAATTACTAATAGGTTCAAGGTGTAGGAAGATATCTTTGTGCCATTTCAGAAGAAATCCCCTACGATACATCATTCAGATCCTCAACAAAGCTAAAATTTGGAGTATATTTCCCCAGCGGAGTTAAACTTCAAGATCCTCAGTGGAGCCAGTGCATTCCAAAAACTTGATTCCCCAGCTGAGTTAAGTTTCAAAATTCCCATCAGAGTTAAACTTCAAGATCCTCAGTGGAGCCCGAAAACCCTGAAAATCCTATCCCTAGCGGAGCCAGAATAGTGAACATTTCCCCCACAGAGTTATCTCCCAGCAAAATCGAAGATTCTCGGTCTCATTTCTCCAAGCAGAAACCTCCTAGGTTTTAACTCCCCTGTAGAGATTTTCAGAGTTTTCCCTACATCCCAGGAGAGTCATAAAGGATTCTCATTCCCCACAGAAGTTGTCAAAGACCTTGTTAATCCCCGCAAATCGCCGAGGATTTTCAATCTCCAGCAGTGGCCCCAGGATTTCTCATTCTCAACAATTAGAGATCTTTAACCCCCAAGCAGTCAGCAAGGAATTCTCATCTTCGATAATCAAAGATTTTTGGAATCCCCAGCATCGGTCAAAGATTTACTTTCCCCGACAGCAGCCAAAGATTTCATTACCTTCAGTTTGTCAAAGATTTATTTTCCATAGCAAGACAGCTACTCAGCTTACATGCACATCCATCACATCCACATAACATAAACATTGATTCATTACATCGTACATATCATGCAGCATAACTTTGTGTTTTAGCTAACATTTTACCCTTTTCAGGATAAGATTAAAAGGCTATCATTAACAATTATTCAGATATAGTATGGATACACCCCACACACGGTGGTCATTCTATTACTCATTCACAGTTTCAAGTCAAAATACAGTATAGATACACCCCAGACACGGCGGTCATTCTACTACTCATTCAGACTTTAGCAATCCGATACGGACTAAATACGCTCTAGACACGGCGACCATTCTATCTCTCATTCAGATTCAACTATCAACTTCAAGTTCAGATATGCTCCAAACACGAATGCCGCTCTAACCTTTACACCAACAGTTTGATTATCCCCAGTGCAGTCGCCACGTAAGTCATCTTATCACTTATTCAGATCCCAATTACAGTCTCAAATACACTCCAGACACGGAAGTCATTATGCTACTCATATAGATCTCAATTTTAGATACAGTCCAGATACGCTCCATACACGGTTTCTATTCTATCACTCATTCGGAATTTATCCCTAGCCCAGAGATGCTCCATACACTGATGTTTCTCTGTCGCCCATTCAAAATTCAGATACAATACAGATACACTCCAGACACGGCAGTCATTCTGATATTCATTCAAAGTTCAAATACAGTTACAGCTCAGATACGCTCAAGACACGAATGCCATTCTTTCGCTCATACATATTCAGTCTCCAAATATAGTTCAAATGCATTCCAGACACGGATACCATTTTAATGCTCATTCTTCTGACCTACTACATTGCAATTCAACAAACATTCTTGGATGGCATCTTTAAGCCCATCTCCAGCAAGATTATACCATCTCTAAATGGCATCTTTAAGCCCATTTCCTCAGCTATATTCTGACAAGTGCAAATTTACGGGCACTCTAGTGTCCAATCCTCTTTTACCTTCGAGTCGCGAAAGGCAAACTTGCCAATCTAACTCTTCAGGTTCAAGAAGATTGAATAGGGGCAACTGTTGTAGCCCAAAATTTGCCCTCTCATTCCATCAACATTTTTCATCACAAGACTCTTGGAACTCAAGATCAAGCTAGGGTTTGCTCTGCTCAGACACCTCCTTGCACTGTTGACCTAAATTAAGGTTTGAGTTTGCACAGTGATGTTTTGACCTACAATGCCCAAAGTGACTTTCATACTTCATATTGGACTCACAAGTTTGTCCATACCAAGTTTCAAGCCTTGATCCAAATTTTTGCCCAGTCAATTGGACAGTTGACCAAGAAATCAACTATATTGGGGAAAAAGTCAACTGTGGCCAATTGACAGTCAAACCTCATGAAATTTGATTCACATCAACATTATGAACTCATATGAACCATTTGATCAAGTTTGGATCACAATTCCACAAGAAATTTGATCAGATCACCAAAAGGGCAAAATGGTCATTTTTAGGGTTTTGACTGTACAAAGGCAATTTTTGACTGTTTGACCTAGACAATGGCAAATAAAGCTCAACCATGGACTAAAGGACTCAATAACATTGTCTTGACCCATTTAACAAGTTCAAAAGATCTCAAATGCATAGGATTGACAGATGAATTTTTTCAGTCAACTGATCAAAATTTGACTGTATACTGAAAAGTCAAACTTTGACTTTTTGGTCAAATCAAGTGCCAAGGGTCATTTTTCATCAAGACATGTAAAATTATGAAACTTTTTCATCAAGAAACCCAAAAATGCGAATTAGGGTTTAAAATGGAAAAATTTCATAACTTAGAATTTTTCTAAGTTATAAAATTTTCTTATTTTTTCCTAACTTTGTCCCATTTTTTCACCAAGATGCAAATGGATTCAAACAAAACTTGCAACATGAAAGTTGTGGTAAATCACAAATTCTTCAACTTTTATTCACAAAGTTTTCTCCAAAGAAGCTTGTATCTCAAGTTATGATTTTTGGAACAAGGGTACCTAAAACTTTTAACTTAGAGAATTTTTGCCCTAGATTAGGCAGGATTTTGACCCATCTTCTTGGCCATTTTTCACATAGTTCCACTTGGAATTTCAAGTTGCATTTCAAAGATGTATTTTAGTACATGTTGCAAGCTTTCCAAATTGTCCCAGAACTCCTCAAACACCTTTGTGGTTAGGGAGAATCGAATACTTGAAGTTGGAAAAAACTCACTTTGATCCATGGCCAATACATGTTCATACCACTTGCCAAATCTGATCTAGCTAGCTTGGTTCACAATTACATGCCTCTAAAACAGTTTGTACTCCATAATTTAATGCATATCCATTGAGCCAAGGCATTGTCTTGGTCATTAGGGTATTGTACACTAGATTAAGCCTTAAATGGAAAAAGTAACAATGCCATTTTTTCTTGAACTTTGCTTTATGTCAAAACAACATCCTAGAGCATTGAACCAGATCTTATGCTGCAAACAAAATCCATTAATTAGAGGGGCCAAGAGGGTTGTGTGCAGGGTTATAGGATGGCCTTTACAAGTCTATAACCCCACTTCCACTCTTTTGCTTCAAGAAGAAGAAAACTTGCAAAACACAAGGCATCTCTCACATCTGATAAAACCAAATAAAACAAAGTTGTCAAACAAGTTTCATACACCCTAGCAAGCTAGAAACACGAGTCCTTGACCTCTCAAAACTCCTTGTGTACAAAATCCCCATTTTCTTGCAAAACAAGGCCAATTCTGCATTATGCAAGCCATCATCAAATTCCATCGTGCGTTTTGCCCAAAGATACTTCAAACACCTTCCAACCAACACACCTGAACTATTCCAGACCTCCATTGCTAGCTGTAACACCATTAACACACATTTCCATTTTTGTTTCAAAGTTTTGTAGGTTGAGTTCAGTAGCACGATTCAAGCTACTTCAAAACAAAGTAAGCATTGGGAAAGCTTCATTGGACATCAGGAAAGCTCAAAAGAACCTCAAGCACCCTTGGAAGTTGCTGCATTGTCCAGCTCGAAGTCAACTGAAACATGTATTTCATGAACTTCTATCTCTCTATTTAGGAATAGTTAGACTTAGGTTTGTGAATGAAAGATGTTGTATTCATAGCCCTGAAACCATACATGTGCTTAGTTTTCATTTATATTAATCGTGCTAGGAGAATTTTGTTCATGAACTTTCTGAAAAAACTAGGTTAAGAATTAGGGCCAGAGAAATTCTCTCTGGTCTTTGAGAGTTAGCTTAAGTTTTTTATATGGTTAGATTCGTTATTTGATGCTCTACAAGTTTCATGTTATGAGTTTTGTCAAAAAAGCAAGGAATCAGGAGATAACATTTTGTATACACAGCGCGCACGTTTCTGTTCAAAGGAAGAAGATGAAGTTGTTTCTGGGTTGGGCCCGTACAGGCTTGCTTTTGGCACCCCCCTCTTTTCTTTTTACACCCCCTTGGCCCATTTCTTGTATATTTGTCATTTTTGCATTTTTATTTCATTTCTGATTTTGATATTTTATTTTCTAATATAAAAAATACTTAAAAAATATTTTCATAAATTTTTGTATTTATTTGGTATTTATTTTAATTGTTTCTATTATTAATACATTAAATACTTTATATTTACTTTTGTTTAAATGTAAAAATAATGTAAAAAATACTTATTTATTTATTTATTATTTTTATACACATTTGAAAATATTTTCTTAAAATATATACATTTTCTTTGTAAATAATTTATTTTATTTTTATACACACTTAATATATATATATATATATATATATATATATATATATATATATATATATATATATATATATATATATATATATATATATATATATATATATATATATATATATATATATATATATATATATATATATATATATATATATATATATATATATATATATATATATATATATATATATATATATATATATATATATATATATATATATATATTTTATTAAATAATTAGGACAAAAAACACAAAAATAATACATTTTTATTTTTATTAATATTTTATACTAAAAATACCATTTTTTTCAATATACTTTTATTTTTTGTACAAATTAATACATTATTGTATATAAATAATAAATAATGCAATTTTTTTAAGAAATTAGGGTTTTTCCCTAAAAAACAAAAATAATTAAAATTGACTTTCTTTTTATTTATTTACATTTCACATTAAAAATACTTTTTCATACATAAAAAACATTTTTTTTGCATAATACATTTTATTTAATATTTATTTATGGTATTTATTTAAATATTGTACATTCAATTGTATTGTGCCTCACCCATTCAATTTGGTTGTAACAATTTAGAATTTAATTTCTTGCAAAATAATCCCCAATTCAAATTTGTACCCCCTCCCTATATCATGTTGTAATAGTGTAGAATTTAAATTCTCGCACCTTTAAATACTTTCAATTATTCCATGGTTAGACCTAGGGTTTGTATGCAAATTAAAATCAACAATTAGTTTGACCTAATCCAAGATAACAATGCATGAAAACAAACACAATGCACACTTGCACCCCTAGGATTACAATCCACTTGTTGCCTTCAAAAATGGGCCATGGTATGCATGTCAAGTACTTTGGCAAAACAAAAATAAAACAAAAGATCATAGTCCCTCGATGACGCTATCTGAGTTGCCTAAACAAAAATGACCAAGTCCCTTGAGAAAATTGCCAAAAATACTTGACACAATTGCCATCATGGTCTATACGATGACCCCCTCCTGTCCCGTTTAACATCCTAACACAAAGTTGTTCACCAAATACAATGGTGAAACAACACTGTTAAAAGGGTTAAAAAACAGAAGAAAGATCTTTGAGTAAAATAGGGTAGGTAACTCTTAGTTACTTGATCAAAGCTTACAAAAACATCCTTGCTATCTTCAAAACACACTTCACAACACAATTTCAAAACCCTACTTCCAAACATTGAAAACTTTTCAAAAAGATAAAAACACCTTTGTATACATTCAAACAAGAATCATTACAAAGGTTGCCACAACGATGGCCTCTTTTCAAAACATCTTTCAAAACCACACATAAAGCACCATTTCAAACAATTGAAGAGCACCATTTCGAACAATTGAAAAGCAAAGCAAGTGATCTAAGCAAGTAACTAAGAGCCCATGGATAACCATGGATAGAAAGGGTGCTAATACCTTCCCTTTCTATCATCTACTCCCCGAACCCAAGAAAACATCTCAAAGGTCTTTCCTGTGCTTTTTGACTTTTCCTTAGGATAAAATAAAAATTCGGTGGCGACTCTTGCTAAACCGAAACATTTGCGAACACAAATGCAAAATCCCAAGTCAGTTCTCCCACCGCATCATAATGTGTTAGGTTGCAAATGACTTGCCTATTTATAGAGGAAAGGTTTAAGGGTTTGAAATAATCAGAAACAAGAAATCACATGTTATGGTATTGAAACTTATTTTTGAAGCAAAGTTGAAATTCATGGTTTCAATATGAAGTAAAAGAGCTTGTAGGGTGGTTAACGGGTTATAGATATGTTGCTTCTTGCTTTGAAATGATTTGGATTCATAAGCAACAACGTATGAGCTCAAGGAGAGTTAACATTGTGTATAAAGCAACTTTTCAAGAATGAAAGTGTGAACTTTGTTCCATTAATGGAAAAATGGTTTGGACAATGGCTCAATAACTTGGATAATGGCTCAATCAGTTGTGTAAACATATGATTATGCATATATTTTCAAGTTTTAAGGCCTGCAAAGAAAGATTATGCAACATTCTTGAAGTTTGGATCAAGTGTTCTTCATGAAAAATGACCTATAATTTAAGAATGGATGCCCAACTTCTTCTCTTTGATTCTCCTAGCTCAAGTGTGATCTCTTCAATTTCTTGGACATTTTGGAAATCTTGAATCATTGTCTACAACATTCATGTTGACCACTTTGGCTAAATCAAATTGGAGCTAGGTGAAAATTGGTCAAGAAGTTAGGTCAAAAAATCTGCCTAAACTTGCTAAAATTTTCACTAAGTTTTTTATGAAAAATGTCATGACTTTGTGAACTTATATCTTTAAATCTAAGAATTTTTTGGACAAAAACCATCTAATACAAAGTTTTATAGTTCTTCAAGATCTACAACTTTCATGTGGAAAGTTTTCCTTGAATCATCTTGCATCTTGGTGAAAAATTGTCATGAAGTATTGAAATTATCAAGGTTAAAAATACTTAGAAATTTTCTAAGTATTGAAAACTTTGAGTTTTTGTGGACTTTCTTGACTTTCTTGACTTTCTTGATTCTTGACGATCAAGTTTGATATTTTTGAGTATCTTGATGAATCTTGATCTTTGAAATTCAATGTTGATCAAAAAGTCAAAGTTTGACTTTTTGTGTATCAATTAACTTTTCATCAGTTGATCCAAAATTCAACTATCAATCCATTGATCTTGAGAAATGATTTTAGCCATGAAGTTAGGTCAACATGTTGTGTTTTAATCCTTGAAATCGTGCTTCAAGCCATTGGGTCATGTACTAGGTCAAAAGTCAATGATCAGTCCATCTTAGTCAAAACCCTAATTTTCATAAATTTGCCCTTTTGATGATTTGAGTACTTTTCTTGAGGCATTATGATCAAAACTTGATCAATTGATGAATATAACTTTAAAATTTTCATGTTGGCCAAAAATCATGAAGTTTGATTGTATATTAACCACAATTGACTTTTTATCCCATACAACTGATTTTCAGTCATCTGAGCAATTGATTGAGCAAATTTGTGATGCAAGACTTTAAACTTGATACGAGTAATCTTAGAAACCTATAATGAACCATGAAAGTCATTTGAAGCATTAAAGTCCAATTGTCTTTGAGAAAACAAAAACCCTAATTTGGAGGCTTAGTTCTTAGGAGGTGAGCTTGTCTGATCAAACCCTTGAGAACCCTTGAGCATTTAAGATCTTTTGCAAGAAATGTCTTGAGAAAAGAGAGTGCAAATTTTGGGGTACAAAAACTTCCCCTATTCAATCTTCTTAATCCTGAAGAGTTAGATTGTCTTGTTCGCCATTCGCGACCTGAAGGTGGAAGATGATTGAACACTTAAGTGCCCAGAAATTTGCACTCGTTTGTGCACAAAGTAAAACTGTTTGTTGATTATATTGGGAATGGGCTTAAATATTCCATTTGGAGAGATGATGGAGAGTTGTCGGAGACAGGATTAAATATTCCATCCAGGATAACTGTTGATAGAAATTAGACGAAGTCTACGCTCGACTTTGACTGAGAGAAGTATCAGAATGAATCTTTGGTCGATTTAATCTGAGCCAGAAGATGTCTATGTCTGTCTTTAACTGGAAAAGAATCAGAATAAATCTTTAGTTGATTTAAAGTGAACCAGGAAAAGTGTTTACTGGAAAAGTATTAGAATAAATCTTTGGTCGATTTAAACTGAACCAACAGACATCTTGTGTCGTCTTTAATTGGAAAAGAATCAGAATAAATCTTTAGTCGATTTAAACTGAACCAAGAAAAGTATCTATTGGAAAAGTATCAGAATAAATCTTTGATCGATTTAAACTAAACCAGCAGATGTCAACGTTCTCTTTAACTTGAAAATAAATCAGAATAAATCTTTAGTCAATTTAAACTGAAGCAAAAAAAGTGTTTACTGGAAAAGTATCAGAGTAAATCTTTGGTCGATTTAAACTGAACCAGCAGATGCCTTTTGTCCTCTTTAACTAGAAAAGATTCAGAATAAATATTTGGTTGATTTAAAATGAACCAGAAAAAGTGCCTACTGGAAAAAGTATCAAAAATAAATATTTGGTCGATTTAAACTGAACTAGCAGATGTCGTGTGTTGTCTTTAACTGGAAAAGAATAAGAGTAAATCTTTAGTCGATTTAAACTGAACCAGAATAAGTGTCTACTGGAAAAAGTATCAGGAATAAATCTTTGGTTGATTTAAACTGAACCAGTAGATGTTTGAAAATCTTTAACTGAGAAAAGTATCAGAATAAATCTTTGGTTGATTTAATCTGAGCCAAAAAAGGTCTACTGAGAGAAGTATCAGAATAAATCTTTGGTCAATTTAATCTGATCCAACAGATGTTTTGAAGGGAGTATCCATCATGTAGATATTTGCCCTGTCTTATTTTGGGAAATGACCTACGATCTATTTTGAGGATTTGTTGATGATATCGGTCTGTTGATTGATCTTTCCTGAAAAGGTAAAGAGTTAGTTGTATGCAATGTCATGATGTATGAAATGTATTACATGATGATTTTCTCAAAAATAAATGAGATTGTCTAGGAAGATAATTCTTATATACCCTGACTGGGGATAAAAGAGATGGACAATTCTTCTGACTTGTCTAGGGAGAATAATTTTGTTAGTGAATTGTAGTAGTCTGAGGAATAGACTTGAGCTGGGAAATTTATAGTCTGTTGGGGGAAATAAACCCTTGTTGATGGAGAAGTGCTCTACTGAGGAAACTGACTCTCTTGAGGAAATTGAATTTTCTTAAAGAGAAAAAACTTTGTAGGGTCTCTTTCTTCAGTTTTGGAGGAACAAGCTCAGTTGTGGAAGAGAATTTCCATGAATTGTACTGATTGGGACTCTGTGGGGAAATTTCACGGGGAGGAGATTATATTCCTTTATTTGTTGGCGTGATCTGTCGGGGAGATTGTGGGGAATGTACCCTTATTTGTGAAGACTTATTCTGTGGGGATAATCTTATAGAAGTGGCTCTGGTGACTTCACTGGGATAACCTTATGAAAGGGATTCTATGGGGATTCATGGGCAGCTTGAGTGTCATTCCCGCTCCTAGGATTTTGAGTAAATGCTTATTCCTGTTCTTATTTATTTTTCAACAGTTAATCATGTTCATATGTATATGTTCATTCAATTTTAGTTATTGGATGTCTTTCCAAACAAAACAGAAAAAACAAAAAGTATGGACTTTAAAGTATATTTGTATTGATAATTTTCCTATAAATAGACGATTTTGTATAAAGAGACGGAAATCCTAGTAAGAGGAAGTCGTCGTGAAATGAAAGAATACAAAGTGAAAACAAATATATATATATATATATATATATATATATATATATATATATATATATATATATATATATATATATATATATATATATATATATATATATATATATATATATATATATATATATATATATATATATATATATATATATATATATATATATATATATATATATATATATATAGCCATGTGAAAAGTGATCTCATTGGGTTCCAACTCTGCTGTTGCCCCTATGTCTTTGAACATCTCTTCCTTTGCCATCGGAAGAAGTTGATTGAACCATTTGAACTTTGACCTTGGTAATAAAGCTGGCTATGAGTGATCCAACGAGACATAGATAATTTTTGCTTGGACCGCCCTTTCAGGTTTTCAGTCCACCAGGATACCCTTTTTTGCCCAAGCCTCCCTTTCAGGTTTTTGACTTGCCGGGTGTACAATATTTTGTATATATATGCCTGATTTTTGCCTAAGTATGTCAACCTAGCGGGTCATTCTTATGTGTAGTATTTTTTACTATGTTCGCATTCACAGGTGCGGGAAATCTTTGCCGTCCATAGTGGTTAGCATCATAGAACCGCCCGAGAATACTTTCTTAACTTCAAATGGCCCCTCGTAGGTGGGAGTCCATTTTCCTCTAGGATCACCTTGTGGTAGAATGATGCAATTTATTACCAAGTCACCAGCTTGGTATGCCCGATGCTTGATCTTCTTATTGAAAGCTTTGATCACGCGTTTCTGGTACATCTGACCATGACAGACAACAACCAACCTCTTTTCGTCAAGCAAATTCAACTGATCCAACCTTGTCTGAATTCATTCTTCTTCATCTAAGTCTGCTTCTTTCATAATCCTTAGAGAAGGAATCTGAACTTTGACAAGCAAGACAAATTCCATGCCATAGACCAAAGAGAAAGGGGTTGCCCTAGTTGATGTTTGTGCCGAAGTACGGTAGCCATGAAGAGCAAATGGTAGTATCTCATGCCAGTCTTTGTAGGTCACCACCATCTTTTGCACAATCTTCTTTATATTCTTGTTGGCAGCTTCCACTGCGTCATTCATCTTAGGTCTGTATGGAGAAGAGTTGTGATGCTTGAATTGCATGCAAAGTTCAATGATCATGGCATTGTTAAGGTTGGTGCCATTGTCAGTGATAATTCTCTCAGGGATACCATACTGACATATAAGGTTATGTTTGACGAATCAGGCTACGATGTTCTTGGTAACTTAGGCAAATGAAGCTGCTTCAACCCACTTGATATAGTAGTCAATGGAGACACGAATGAAATGGTGTCCATTAGAGGCAGTAGGTTTGATTTCTCCAATCACATCGATGCCCCACATTAAAAATGGCCAAGGAGCAGTCATGACATTCAAAGGTATTGGAGGCACATGATCCTTGTCAGCATAAATTTGCCACTTATGGCAAGTCCTTGAGTGATTGTAACAATCAGTTTCCATGGTCGACCAATAGTAACCAGTTCTCAGAATCTTCTTGGCCATAGTATATCCACTAGAATGAGTACCAAAGATACCTTTATGCATATCCTCCATGATATTCTCTTCTTCCTTCTTGCCCATACAATATAGTAAAATTGAATCATGGTTGCGCTTGTATAAGATCCCATTACTTAGGAAGAACTTGGCTGAGAACCTTCGCATGAATTTCTTATCGTTGACTGACACCCCTTCATGATACTCTTGAGCTTCGTGATATCTTTTCACCTCACGAAACCAAGGCTTCTCCTCTACACCATCAGTGTCAATCTCATAGCAGTACGCTGGTTCGTCAAATCTTTCGACAGTAATTCGGGGAGCTTTGTTGACCCATTTGACCTTTGTGATACGGTGGCAGAACCGACTGTTATACTGGTTTTGTGTTTGTGTTTGCAAATGTTGCAGTAAGTAAGAGTCGCCACCGACTTTTCTTTTATCCAACAAAAGAAAGGGTGAAAAGAACAAAAAAAGACCTTTCAAGATGTTTTCTGAGTAAGGGGGGTAGATTATTAAAAGAGAAGGTGTTAGCACCCTTTCCATCCGTAGTTATCTATGGGCTCTTAGATGCTTAGCTCATTTTGAAATACCTTGTGCTTTGTTTGTTTAGAAAAGTATTTTTGAAATGCCAATAGTAAGGCGATTTATTTATGATAACTCTTGTATCAGTCCTCAAGAGTGTTGATAAAGCGTATTTGAAAAAAAAATTTAAAGTTGTTTTGTGTAAGTGTAATTTTGTTTTGAGCATAGCATCTAGGAACTATCTACTTTTACTCGAAAGGATTGCTCTTTTCCTCTTTTCCTTTAGGCAGTGCTATCCTACTATTAGTGAATAGGTAGCCCTACCGTTGGATGATTGAGGGACATTCAAAGGGACGTTTATACAGTCACAAAGGCAACTGGGCAAGAAACTTTAGTAACTACCCTAGGGTTTTAAGATCATTTTTACCGAGGCAATATCGAGAGGGTCATCGAGGGACTTATTATCTTTTAAACCGGAGGGTATCCCCTAAAATCTATCATGTTTCGAGAGTTGTAATTATTTTCCGAAGGCAACCAAAGTGGGAATACCCTAGAGGCGTGCATGTGCAAGTGCATTTATTTCAGTAATTTGTCTTTGCATTAAGTTCGCTAGCGTTTGATTTTATTCTTGCCATACAATCCTAGTTAGCATGCATCTAAACAGTTAATATTTTACAGTAATTAAAAAAAGTGCGGAAATGTAAATCTAACTATTACAAGGCTTCAAGGAGGGGGATTATTACAAGTCCAAAATTTGGGGGAAAATAAAGAAAGCGATAAATTAAAATCCTAGTTATAAATCTATTACATCCCAGTAAGCAGATACATTAATATGAAGATGATAAAGAAAGTAATAAACACGCGCGAATTGAAAATAACGTCTAAAATCCTAAGTGAAAGGAAATATTTTTTTTTGTTTTTGTTAAGAAAAGAAATTAAAATCCTAACTCTATTTAATTTTAAATTTGAAAAAATAGGATTAAGGTAATTAATTAATTAATTAACAAAATTTCCTTTTTAGTAAAAAAAAACTAAACCTATTTTTTGATTTTATTTATTTATTAAAAGAAAATTAAAATTTTAAAATAAAATATGAAACAAATAAATAAACAAAACTAAAATAGTAAAAGAGGAAAATGCAAACGAGTCTGCTAAAAAATAACAAAGGGGGAGGGGTGCAATGTTTGAAATTGGTCAGACCCAATTAAGCTGGCCCAGAGTGCGTTAGGAAATGGTGAGGACGCATCTGGAGAGTCCACGGTGGGGACTGCATGGTGAGGCACTGGATCCATGTTGTATGGATCTGATGGTGTTGATGGTAGAGTGCATGGTGTGCATGTTTGGACTTGAAGCGCCAGATCTGTAAATATAACATGAGAAAAATAGAAAGGCTGAAGCCTGGGATCAAACCCAGGTCCTCTAGCCCATCGCGCGCTTCTTCACCACCCAACCATCTGCTTCAATTATTAGTACAAACAATAAAATAACAATATATTTGAAAACTAGTCAGAAACATGTTTGAATAAAACAATAATGTGCCATGTCTGAATGAAACAGTTTCAAATTCCCAAGCAATGGTAGATTTTTATCCTGATGTTAGTGTAGGCCCGTGAGGACTGTAACACACACAAACACGTTAGAACAATTAAAAAATGCTTAAATCAAGAGACTGAATTTCGAAATTTATACCTATGGCCGGTATACTTCGATCTGTAATTTTGGGTATGAAACCACTTTGTTGAAATTTGGAGAAAAATTGGTATGCTTGACTGAGGCAGTGTGTATTTTTCTTGTGTTTTCCGTGTATTTTCGTGTCTCTTTTTTATGCGTGTGTGTCTGATTTTTTTTATAGACAATCCTGTCTTGTCTTTATAGGGGTGTGGTGGTGGGCGAAAATGGCAAGAATCTGCTATTAACCATGACTTTGAAGGCAGAATTGAAAGTCTTAAAAGGGTTGCCATTATTGATGATTTTCTACCATTTTGGGTTTTTGAGTGAACCTGGACATGTTTCACTCCCACTCAACTTGACATTTCGAATGCTCCCAAGCTTTATTCTTCAGTGGCTCCGGTTTCCCAATTCGAATGGTCTAAGGCCTCATCATCATGGCCTCTTCGATTGGGTGACTATCTACCTTAGTTTCTTAATCTGAAAACTATCCAATCAGCCCAATCGAACTCAACTATTATCCCTTTTGAATCTCTTTTCCTTCAATCAGACTAATCAAAGCATCATCTCTTTCATCTTAGCCTTTCAAAGCTTCATTTTTCTTAATTCAAATACTTCTTCATTTTGGCCTGTCGAAGCTTCGTTTTGTCCTTTCCTTCGAATATAGTAGTATAGGCGGTCCTTCAATTCTAACTCCCATTCGAGGGACATGACTGTTTTTATTCGAGGCAACAATTATGGGTTACCCTAGACGTGTATGTGTGAAAAGTGTTTGATTTCAAGTATTTATCTTTGAATTAGGGTTGTCTAATATTTGATTTTAAGTCTTGTCATACAAACCTTAAATTACTAGCAATAATACAGAAAGCGATAAATTGCGAAAATTAAAGGTTCTACGCTATTACAACGCTTTAGGGATGGGGGTACAAATTTACAAATGGGGATTACAAGTAAAGTAAACCCTAATTACTATTACAAGGCTTTGACAGTTATATGAATTGTAATGTGAGATGATAAAAATGTACAGAAAATGTAAAGATGAAGAAAATAAAAGAGAATTGTTTTATGGCTTTTGATAAAAAGGTTTTAATTAACCCAATTAAAATAATTAATTTATAAAAGAGGTTAATTAATATTTAACATAACCTAAAATCTAAGTTAATTAAAATTATCAAAATCAACCTAAGTCTATTAATTTTAATTTATGAAAGAGAAATTAATTGTTAGAAAAGTAATTCTCGGGTGTAGCGATAAAAAATGTAGCAGGGTAAATCGGAGATCGAGCTATTAATTAACTCGACTCACAAAAGCAAGATTCACCACCGTGCTTTATTATTTCCAAGGGAAAACGGAAAAGAGAGAAATAAAACCCTAAAATATGCAATGTAAAATAATATTTAAAAGTAATGAAAATAAAATGCATTTTTGAAAAGAGATCTAGAGTTCGGGGGTTGGTTATGCAATAGGAAGGTAGTAGCACCCAATGCATCTATAGTATCCTATAGGAACCTTTTGAAATATCTGTTTATTAAAATTGTTTATTTGATTAAAATGGTTTGTTTGGCTAAAATGGGTGTGGACGAGATTTTGAAGATACGACGACCTAATGTCGAAGTTTTGACTTAAAAGGGTTAAAAGATGTGGTTTTTTATATTTATAATGAAATAATAATAATACATAAAATAAACTAATATATATAAATCAAATTAATAGAATTGAAAGAAAAGGGTTAAAAGAGCAAGAAAACAGAAAAATGGCCCAGCAGGGATCGAGCTTGAGCCTTAGGTTGTCAATGGTATGCCTTTCCACTGAGTCGTGTTTGTTTATCTATTATGGCTATGTTCTAATTAAAATATAAGGGGGATAATGATAATATGATTGGGACAACATGCCCAATAGGGTTGACCCGGTTTGGAAGAGAATAAGGAAATATTTTGGAAAACCCTAATAACAAAGAGGCGTCGTTGTTGTGATTGGGAAGGGAAAGAAAATTGATTATTATTAATTCCTAAAAACTCTGTTTTCCATGTTATTGTAAAAAAAAACAAAAATTGACTCTCTCTCTGAATCACCTTCATCATCTCTCTATCCTTGCTCTCTCCACGACTTCATCCATCTTTTCCACCTTCTTTCTCGTTCAAACTGCTTTCCTCCTTCAATTTAGTTAACAACAACATAACCTTCCACTTCGTCTCTGCCTTCAAACTCAAAATCTACGAAAACAGAAGAAAAAAAATGGAAGGGGTTTCTTCTGCTCGCGGTGATGCATGTTGTAAATAGAAGCAACATTATTCTTCTGTAAATCATCGAAATCGTCAATGTAATTCGAGGCAGAGGGGTCAGCAGTGTAATCGACTTGAGAAATGTGTTATGATGTTCATCAAGGAGAAATGGTTCATTGGTGTTGGGGTTTTATTCTGAGTTTTGGTTCTGAGTTTTTTGGTTCTGAGTTTTTGGATCTGAGTTTTGGTTCTGAGTTAACAGGTTCTGGTGTTTTTGTTCTGAGTTTTTTGTTCTGAGTTTTTGGTTCTGAGATTTGGTTATGAGTTTTTTGGTTCTGAGTTTTTGGTTTTGAGTTTTGGTTCTGAGTTAACAGGTTTTGGTGTTTTTGTTCTGAGTTTTTTTGGTTCTGAGTTTTTTGGTTATGAGTTAACAGGTTCTGGTGTTTTTGTTCTGAGTTTTTGGTTCTGAGTTAACAGGTTCTGTTGTTTTTGTTCTGAGTTAACAGGTTCTGCTTTGAAGTATTGTTATGGTGCAGAAGTAGCAGTCTGAAGCTGACAGAAGAATGGAAAAAGATGGAGGAAGAAGCAAGAGGATACAGTGGGTGGTAAGGTTCTTTTTGTGAAAGAGATAATGGTTTGTACGTTGTTTTAACAGTATTTTTGAAGTATTATTTTATCAATTAATTTATGTTATTACTATTATTAGGACTTCTAAAATTTCTAAATATCCATATGTTGCAGCGACTCAAAATACAACAAAAAGTATGATAAAGCAAGCATTCACATGGTATAAAAGTGGTGTAAAGAGAAGATTCAAACATATGAATGAGGAAGTTATGCAGAAGTAAATAGGGAGGAATAAAAATACTTATCGGAGCCTCTCCGATGGGGCTTCAAAACGTTAAGTTTTCTCTCCTTGAATTTCTGTATTTTCTTGTTGAGTTTTGTGTTACACTTGCTGAATTTTCTATGTGTGGTTCCCTCGGAATTTTTCTCTCTCACTTGATGTTCCTCTTCTAGTTTTTTTTTGTGATTCTTGGACAAAACTCCTCCCTTTTTCTGTTGATAGAGGCCTTTATTTATAGTGAAATATATGGGGTTTTAGGGGGGGAAATAGTAGAGATTTGAAATGTTTGGCAAGCTGTTTTCATGCTTTGTTCACAGAATTTATTTTAACCATTTTGATGCAATCTGTGGCTACTTTGATGCAGGTTGGAGCAGACTGTATAATAGTTTACAGTAGATTTTGGCAGCATTTAGGGCTGCTGTATGTTGCTGTTTTTTCAGGTTGTTTGTAGCATTTTACAGCATCTTTTCTTTGGACTGCCATGCTGCATTTCTGGGCTAGTTTGCTGTCTTGCTGACCAGTAAAAATGCAACAAAATTGGGATGAAAAATGGGTTGGAAAATGGACTGCATTAGCAACTTTGTTGGGCTGGATTTTTTTAGTGTTGAAAATATATTTTGTACAAACTTGTATCTTCTTTGCAACTTTGTAATAATAACTCAAATATATTTATAACACAAATGGAATTTGTTCTCCAATATAATTCCTTCAATTCTTTTGTAAAATCATGAACAACTTTGAATCTTCGATTGAAATTTAGAATCTTGATACGTCTTGATAAGATTCCAAGTCTTCCATTTGAATTTGGGAAATAATTGAATAATACTTGGATGAATTGTTGAATGATGAATAAATAATAATGCAAGCCTTAGGAATTCAATCTTGCATTTTGTAATAGAAATCAAATAAATCCCATGAATTGATCTTATAATAAAATAGTAACCATCATGTATTTAATCTTGTGATGAACGATTAATTGGATCGAATTTCTTTTCCCAATATCTTCTTGAGTAAGTGCTTCATGTGTGTTCAAATAACCATAATGTAAATTCATCAAAATAACCACACAAAATAATCTTGAATAAATATTTCCTGCGATAAATGATTATTCTTGAATGAGATATCTTGGTAGCTCCTCTTTAATTATCACTTGAATTCAAATAAAAAAATTCCAAGTGTTCCGAATAAATTCTTCTAGAACGGTTTTTTGAATTTAATCATCCTATTTTGACGAAATTCACCCCGCGTCATGAAAATTTTTGCAGATGGCTTTTGGTCGAAGTGATCGAAGATGACTGACATAACTTGGTTTTCTTGTATTTTAAAGAAATGTGAAACACACATGAACCAAAGGCAGTAAAACTTTGACTGTTCTTTCCAAAAAATTTCAGAGACATTGGAGACCATCTGTTGGACAGAGTGTAGAAATAAACACACGATTATCTAAAATTCTTTTGATGAATCAGCCTTTGAGAATCAACGACTGGCCGCATTTCTGTCCCGAGACTCGAAACCCTAATTGATGTGTAACGTCTGATGCTCTTCTTTCAGACCTATTTCCTACACATGGAATAAAAAAAACAAAACATACACTTCATGCTTGATTAGTGGTTAGTCATTCATAAGATAAAATGCTCACAACACTCGATAATCTGTACACAGTCAAAGCTCGAAAGCGAAACGTTCGAAACCTACCATATTCTGTGACGTTGTTGTATATATAAAACACTGCAAATGAAGCAGGGATCTTAGGTCAAAAATTGGGGTATGACAGCTGCCCCTATTTAAGTTTCTTCTACCCGGAGATATGAAGATTGAAATCTTCGTCTCGACGAGATCGAAGGTACTTAAATACATAATACACAATTTTTGCCCTAAGATACCGCCATTATGTTTATGATATGAATGTAGTATTTGCAACTTTATGGAGAATGATACTGTATGAGACGAAATAATGCTAGAGAAACCAAGCACAAATAACCCACAGGAACAGAGATATACACTACTGGGGAAATGAGCCATCGACTTCGAATGATAGACTCTTAACGGAGAATAAAATTTGAGAGAAGACAACTTCTGACCCTAACAAAGAAGACACCTTGCATAGGTCATGAAAAAAATGATTATTGACCCAAGATGATGGTGAGTTCACAACTCAAGGTCAAAGATAGACAAAAGATGTATCAACTTTTGCTGATAGTGAACTACCGACTTCTGAAGGTAGAGATTTCAAAACTTCTCTATGGGACTTTTCGGAGAGATACCATTTGATGCTGAAATAACATATGGTTGTAGATACACAAGCTGCTCAAATAAAGAGGCCTCCACTTGCTTTCTTCAAAGGATATCAATAACATACAAGCTGCTCAAATAAAGAAGCTGCCATTTTCTATCTTCAAAGCATATCAATAAACACACAAGCTGCTCAAATAAAGAAGCCTCCACTTGCTGTCCTAAAAGGATATCAATAAACGCACAAGTTGCTCAAATAAAGAGGTCACCACTTGCTGTCCTCAAAGGATATCAATAACATACAAGCTGCTCAAATAAAGAAGCCTCCACTTGCTGTCTTCAAAGGATATTGTTGTACCCCAAAATTTGCCCTCGCATCTTGCCACCAGAAATCGCAGCTTTAGGGCTCTGGATTTCTCACACAGTTGGCCTTAGGTTTTTGGTTGATTTTGGCTCAATTTTGAGCAGGCGAATGTTCATTGGCATTTAATCAGGAATTAAGGGTTTTATGGGTATATTCCCAGAAAGGTTAAAGTTCCACATCACTTTGCAAGTTATTCCGAGATTCGGTTTGAATTCGCATTGTTTTGATTTAATCAGTGGAAGAGGCAGTTGGTTTAAATTCATGTTGTTTTGTCTGAACCAGTCAGAAGAAGTACGCAGTTTGGATTTACAGTGTTTGTTGAAAATCAGCGAAGGGGGAATGCGCCTGTTCGGTTTGTTTCGATTAACTGTTACTTTACTGTGAATATTGGAAAAGCCAGGTTTAATTGATCAATGTGCTAAAGTATTGTTTATCTAAATTATTTATTATTCTGAATTAAGTGATTGAAATTTATTTTTTCAGTTATTTTAATTCAAAGAGTTTTAAATAAATAAATAAACAATAAAGAGAGGAAATAGAATTGGCTGGATAATAAAGACTTTTATTGATATTTGAATTATTTGTACAATTATTGTTATAATTTAATTACAAACAATGGTTTACATTAATTCAAATATTAAATAAAAAAGAAACTATCCTATTTCTAAATCTTCATGCTTCACTTTATTCCTCTCCATCCATTTTTTTTCACCTGCAAAAGAAAGAAGAAAAGTAAAAAAAAAAGCAGATAAGTAAATTAAAGAGACAGATAAATTTAGACTCATCATTAAAAGCAACGGCCAGGATCAGTTGGCCCTCTCTGCAAATCACGGGATTTCTCCCGGTTCACAGAGAAGGATGAAAATGTTTGCAAATTAAATGAATGCACAAAATTAAAATTGCACATTTCAAACTGTCAAAACTGCATAGCTCAAAAGCAAGACAGCATAGGCAAATAAACAAAGTCCAAATTCAAATTTCTGCCAAAATGCTGTCACAAGGCTACCCAAGCTGGCAAAAAGAAGATATCAAGAAACAAATCTGGAAGATATAAAATGCAGAGGTAACGTGTATTGCAACAAAAAACAATTTTCAGCTTCATCATTTCCATAGGCCATTACTTTTTCAGAAGTAGTACATGTCAAGCAATATAGTATGCTAAAATACTGTACTAGAGAGAGAAAAAGAGAGAGGAAAGTGTTTAGGCTTACAGGTTTAGGCTTGAGACATAGAAGAACATGGAAAATACAACTGCAATAAGACAGTAAGGCAAAGGCTAAAAGAAGCATTAATTCAGTATTACTCAAATTGGGCAGAAGTACATAGCAGAGTCAATCACTAAAACAGAAAAGTGCCAAAAAACTTTGCAAAACTGCCCAGTAACTTGGTTCAAGAAGAGATGCCAAGGTTTGAACAAGTTTTAGGCGCCAAAGACCAAGAGGCTAAACAACAAAGAAAAAGAAAATATACTGAGTTTTAAAAAGAAAACCTGATTGAGCCAAGATACCAATATCACCAAGATATAAACACACAACTCAAAACCTGGCCTGACCATCAGCACCTTACCTACATCGTTCACAACTCCAAACCTGTTCCAGCCTTACCAAAACAAAAAGTTATAAAAAAACTGAAGCCTAACCAGTAAACATGTCAAGCCTAACAACCAAAACCCTGTCAAGGCCGAACCTGTATCCAATTTACTGAAACCAACAAAACAAACTCATAACCTGAAACACCACAACCCTGCCTCAACATACAAACTACACATACAAAAACCAAGCATAACCTGCATAAGAAAGGGGCCATAAACCAGTTTCTCAACCCTTAAACCTGCTGAACCTGTCACAAAGCAAAGAAAACTCAAAACCTGCTAATGCTCTAAACCTGCCTGTCATCAAACTGAAACAATACAAGCATAAACCTACTGCAAGCTCAAACCTGTCAAGGCCTCAACCAAGCCAAAAACTAGAAACAAAGCAAAGCCTAAGCATAACACCTGCTGAGCCTCATGAAACACAACCAGTCAATAACACAGAAGAAAAAATCATGACCAGTTGAAGCCTCAAGACCACAACCTGCCTTCTGTCCAGTCCAAACCAAAAACAATCAAACCTACTGTCAAAACCTCATACCAGCACAAAACCATTCCAACCAATCTATACCAGAACAAGCATATAGCAAGTCAATAAAAAACCAGATAACCGGCATTAACCCAAAAGCCAGGATACCAGTTCAAAGGACCAAAAGCATTCAAAACCAACTCCTAAGCCTCAGAATCCCTTCATCATAGGCAATAAATATTCAAGGCAAACTCAACAAAAGATCTAGGCAAGCAAGCACACCAGAAGGCAAAGAAGGTACATATGCAACAACATAGGCAACACGAGCGAGGCAACAAAGGCAAGTATACAGAAACATCAAGACAGTAAGGGCAACGAGAGAAGAAGAAAGAGTTAAATCAGGATCAGGTTTTCAGGGCAAATATAAATCATCATAAAACCTAACCGGGTCACCAAGAAGCAAAGATTCGTCACGTTCCTCTCGCCTTCCAGGCCTCCTGAGCGCCACATCATCTTGTCTCTCCTCCTTCTCCAAAGTCAGGTAGTACAATCTTCTCCCTCTCTTTTTCTCCTTCACCTCATAACAATAAAAGATTAAGGTAAAGATTCAAATCGAAAACGCATGCAATTCGTAAAAAAGGGAAACATAAACATAAAAAACGAACCTTGTATCATAAGAACACTGAGCTCATGCCATGGAGGGAAGAGAGATTTGGGGAGAGCGACGCTGGTGGCTAGACGGAGGAATCACTCAAAATCAGAAGAGAACGTTGAACGAAAAGTACGAACGGCTCCGTCCCAAACCCTAACACGTTATCAAATGAACAATAATCCTCAAACCCTAAAAAACACTGCTCCAAACAATCAATGGGCCTGACCCGTTTCTAATATCCGCCCAAGCCCATTCATATTAATTAATCCCTTTTTGTTACCTAATGCTAACAATATTTTCTTATACAAACATAATTAACAATACAAAATGTGATAAATATACTTTAATACAAAAAATATTTGAAAACATATTTCTAATATACATAATTTAATTTCTAAATACTTGATTAAAATACATTTGTACATATCATACATTTTTTCTACATCATATAATTAAAATTGAAAATGCCTTTCTATTCTTTTAATTAAAATATATTTTGTATATAATAAGTAAATATACATTTTGCATAATTTAATTTCTTAAAATATCCTTGTATATAACAAATAAAAATACTTTTTATACATAATTAAACTTAGAAATATTTTCTCTTCTTAAAACATCATTTTTATACACGATTTACTTAAAACATTTTTTTTGTACATATTAAAAATATACAAATCAAAGACTCATTAAATGCATATTTAGGTTGAAACAATACCTAACAATACTTCATCAATTCCACCTTATTGCACATGTAAATAATTACATACACATACGCACGTACACCTACACAATATACTGGCATTTTGATACATTATACGTTTGCTTATATTGACATTAGTTACACTTACACTTGATTGGTTCGATTCGGTTAATCTATTGGACCCCATGATCCTAAGTCTCATCCCCATTTGTACATTTATACCCCCACTCCCGGATACTATTTGTAATAGCGTAGATTTTATATTTCCGCAATTTACCGCTTTCAATTATACCATGGTTAGACCTAGGGTTTGTATGTACATAAAATCAAAACGCTAGATGACCTAATACAAGACAAATACATGAAATCAATACACAATCACACTTGCACCCTCTAGGGTAATCCCACATGTTGCCTTCCAAAATGGGCCATGCTTGCACGTCGAGTACCTTTGGCAAAATAAAATGAAAATGATCATAAGTCCCTCAAAATGTTGCCTAAACAAATGATCAAGTCCCTCAAAGCAAATTGCCAAAGACACTTGGCACCATTGCATTCATGGTCCATACGATGACCCGCGCCCGTCCCGAATAAACTTCCTAAACGCAAGATTGTCCACCAATTTCAATGGTGGAACAAAATTGTTAAAAGGGGTTAAAACATAACAAAAACCTTTGAGTACAATAGGGTAGACAAAACTCTTAGTTACTTGAGATCAACTTGCAAAAACACTTGCCTTCTTTTCAAAAAACCACAATCCACAACACTTTCAAACAAACTCTTAAAAAACATTTTGAAACATTTTTTCGAAAAGATACACGCCTTTGTAAAACATTCGAGTAAAGAGTTGTTACAAGGTTAGCCTAAGACAAGGCATCTTCTTCAAAAACATTTTCAAAAACACATACATACACACCACAATTTCAAGCAATCAAAAATCAAGGCAAGTGATCTAAAAACCAAGTAACTAAGAGCCCATGGATAACCATGGATGAAAAGGGTGCTAATACATTCCCTTTTCATAATCTACCCCCCGAACCCACGAAATATCTCAAAAGGTTTTTGCTGTGCTTTTTTAACCTTTCCTTTAGGATAAAATAAAAAGTCGGTGGCGACTCTTGCTCAACCGCACAAGTGCGAATACGAACGCAAAACACTAGTCAGTTCTCCCACCGTATCACAGAACTGGCGACTCTGCTGGGGATAAATTTAAAAGTGGGGTTACCTTAGGGTTTTCTAGATCACCTTCTTGCATGGTTATCTTGTTTGCTTTGCTTGCTTTACCTCTTATGGTTCTCCTGTCTGGGCTTGAAATCCTATACCCGGATTTGGGAAACATTCATAGATAGCAATACGTTGTGGAAACTGTGCAGGGTATACCGACACGGTTGAAGCAATAGCTATATTAGTGCGACATATTTGTGAGTACCGGTAACCCTTGAGTTCAATCAAGGAGAGTACGGGGCCTCTGAGTGATGTCACTAAGCACTAATGACCTAGAACCTTACTTGACCATCTTGGCCTTTTACTAGGGGTAGTGAGATGACCGGCTTTGGTGCAGTCCGAAGTTGGTAGATACTCGATACTACACTCATTGAGGGTTGTTTGCTTGGAATATTTTGGTCGCTAGTTAAGTGGCTAAACCAAAACAATGAACAATGAAAACAATCCAATGATATTGAGCTCCTTAGAACCCGGTTACTATTTATAGGACAGGTTTTTAAGCCAACTACACTCAAGAGGGTACTTACCTATGAAACCCCATGCAAGCCTGGAACTAGGGTTGGTGTGAATTGCTTGTACATATGTTTTGCGCATACATCATAAACATCATAAAGCATCATACGCATTCACTAACCATTTCAAGGGTTTGGATCTTCATCTTTGTTCCTGTTTTGTAGATCATGGAAATTCCCCGAAGAAAAACCATCCAAGTCAACCTTGTGAGAATCTCTCCTCAACTCAAGGAGCTCACTTCAAGAATTCCGGAAAACTCATCCTTCAGTGAAAGACATGGTAGACTGCTCAGCCTAGTCAACACCAACGTTGAAGAAGACATGATAAAGGTGCTATTTCAGTTCTTTGACCCTCTTCACCACTGTTTCACTTTCCCTGATTACCAGTTGGTGCCCACTTTGGAGGAGTTTTCTCAACTCCTGAGAATTCCTATCCCTAATCAACTACCCTTCAACGGTACGGAAAAGGAACCAAAGCCGGAAGATGTTGCTCGAGCATTACATCTACAACCGTCCGACATCAAGGGGCATTGGGAAACCAGAAGCGGCGTCAAAGGATTCTTAGCAAAGTTCTTGTTTGAGAAGGCACAAGAATGTTGGAACTCATTGGATTTACAAGCCTTTGAAGAGATTGTGGCACTCCTTATCTATGGGTTGGTCTTGTTCCCAAATCCTGACCAACTGGTGGATGTCAACACCGTCAAAATCTTCTTGTCTAGGAACCCAATACCAACACTGCTTGGGGACATCCTTCACTCATTTTACACATGAACAATGAGAAGGAGGGGTGTTCTCATGTGCTGTACTCCTGTCCTTGCAAGGTGGTTTATTTCGCACCTTCCGCAATCTGTCTTGAAGAATGACCAGGGTACAAGATGGTCCCAACGGTTGATGACTCTTACTCACTCTGATGTACATTGGTGTTCTTGGTCCAGAGAAAATGTCATCATCGTCGATCGTTGCGGAGAGTTTCCTAATGTTCCTTTACTTGGAATTAGGGGAGGTATCACCTACAACCCTTGCCTAGCTTTGAGGCAATTTGGATATGCACGGAGGGATGGCCCTCATGACATGTTGATTCCTAGCCTAGTTTTTGACTTCGACAACGATGCGCAAGGACTTCGCCAAAGATTCATCAGAGCTTGGGGAAAACTCAACAAGGTTGATAGCAAGACTCTGGGACACAAGAACTCCATCCCTCTTGAGCCCTATCTCAAGTGGGTACGAGCCCGAGCCCAAAGTCTAATGATGCCTTATCCTCATGTACTCCCAGTGATTAAAGAGCCCGTCAATGAAGGAGAGGTTCCCTACACCATCCTGCATCCAGACATGCCTACATCGTGGGAGGAAATGCAGAAAAGTTGGATTCAGCTCAAGGAGGAACAGAACACTTTTGAAGCTAGTTACTACGCCAGTGAAAAGAAGGTTCTAGAGCTTACCCGCCGACTCCACGAGCAAGAGGCCCTCAACACCTACATTGCACCAAAGAGGATGCGCAATGTCTTTCTGCCTTGAGAAGTTTATTTTGTAACATTTGGCCCGTGGGGCATTTATGTACTAACAAATTTCTTCTTATTAATATGACGTGCGTTCTTCTTTGTATGAAACAATTTTGAATGTCCTAAATCCTTGAATGCATTGCATACATCAGCATACCATTCATCATGTGCATAAGCAGGTCTCACTCCAGGTTTCCTTATCTGTCTGCTGTTTATTACAGTAGGATGGATCTCGAGCAAACAGTCAAAGACCTACAAGCCCAGAATGCACAGTTCCAGCAACTCTTGATGACTTTGGTTAAAAGTCAAGAGGATATCAAGGCTCATTTGGAGAACAAGGACCCAGTGAAGAAGAAGAAGAGGGTCGGAGTGGCTACTTTGGGGAGAAGATTTGACAGAGAAGCTCGGAGGGTGCTTGAATTCCCTCCTACTTCTGATGAAGGGACTAGTAAAAGAGATCGAGTTGCGGTGCCTTCCGAGTCTGATGCGGAGGAGGAAGAAGTTGAAGAGGATGAAGATTATTCTGACCAACAATACCCTCCAGCTGATGATAAGTACAAGGGTTTAGAAGACAGATTGGCTGCCATGGAATTGCAAAGGGTACCGGGTTTGGATTTTGAAGACATGGGCTTGGTTGTCGGAATTGTGATTCCTCCAAAATTCAAAGTGCCAATGTTTGTAAGGTATGATGGGCTGTCATGTCCCAAAATGCATCTCAGGTCCTACGTAAGAAAGATTCAACCCTATACGGCAGACAAAAACCTCTGGATTCATTTCTTTCAAGACAGCCTATCGGGAGCTCAGTTGGAGTGGTTTTATCAGCTAGAAGGAACCAGTGTCAGAAATTGGGAAGATTTGGCCACCGCTTTCTATAAACAATACCAGTATAATTCTGATCTTGCTCCTACTCGTACCCAACTTCAGGGTATGTCACTAGGAACAAGTGAGGGATTCAAAGAATATGCACAAAAATGGAGGGATTTGGCTGGCAGGGTGCAGCCTCCTTTAACCGATCGTGAGCTCGTCGATATGTTTCTTGGGACCCTGTCTGGGCCATTTTTCAATCATCTAATTGGTAACTCTTCCGCAGGGTTTACCGATTTGATCTTAACCGGCGAAAGAATAGAAGCTGGCATCAAGTCAGGAAAGATTCAGAAGGGTGCCGCTACAAGTGTTGAGAAGAAGCCTTTTAAAAAGGAGACAACTGTGGTATATTCTCAGAGAAGAGCAGGGAAGATGGAGCGTCGGCCAACTGTGGGGGCTGTAATGATTCAAAACACTCCGAGTGAGCAGCCTCGCTATAACCAGTCCAGACCAAATCAACAACGGGTGGAAAGGCCACAACGGCAGTTCACCCGTATTAATATGACTCCAGCGCAAGTGCTTCCCCATCTATTGAAGTTGAATCTTGCCACCATCAAGGAGGCGCCAAAGAATGTGAATACGTCCTCCCCGCATTATCATGCCAACGCTAAATGCGCCTATTATTCGGACAGTGTTGGACACGACACCAATGATTGTTGGGCACTCAAGCATAAGATCCAAGACCTGATAGAGGCTAAGGAGGTAGAGTTTGACGCTCCAGAGAAGCCCAATGTGATATCTGCACCTATGCCGAAGCACGTCCGAAATATCAATGCCATTGAAGAGGATTTGTATGTTGCTGACATCAATGATCTGACTACTCCACTGCTAACCATTAAGTTGAATTTGTTAAGGGCCGGGATCTTCCCGGGATGTAAAGAAGACTGCTACTGTTGCCACTCTCTGTCGTTTGATTGTCCGCTATTAAAGAAAGGCATCCAGGGCCTTATGGATAGCCGGCAAATTTTGTTCGAAAAAGTTTCTGCTGTTCCAGTTCATGTTGAAAATGTCTCAATCATAACCATTCACGCCAGTCTTTCCAAGGCCGTCAAAAAGCCTGTTAAGATTACACCAGCTGCAAAATCTATACCTTTGAAGATAACAATGCCGGGGCCTGTTCCCTATGTTTCTGAGAAGTCGATACCTTGGAACTATGGTGGTGACATCTACTACCATGGTATCAAGCAAGTCGAAGTAATTGAAGAAAGTTCGGATGATGAAGGAGCCAGCATTAGTAACATTGCGGGCACCAGCAAAATCACCAGGAGCGGGAGATTATTTTCTCCAGAGATTGCCCCTCCAAGAGCAGTCTTTGGACCCTCATCAGCTAAAGAAGTCATCCCTGCACCAGTAAAGCTCTATGCCAGAACTCCTTTGATTGAAGAAGTTGTTGTCCCTAGTGCTGTCTCTCCTACCATTGCTGATAAAGGAAAAGGAATACAAGATGAGCCCGTCAGGACGAGGGCTCAACCCTTGGTGATCCCGGAAGCCTCCAAGAAGGAAATAGACGAGATTTTGAGGATAATCAAGAGAAGTGATTACGATGTGGTGGAACAGTTGGGGAAAACCCCCTCCAAGATCTCCATGCTGGCACTACTGCTTTGCTCAGAAGCGCACGCTCAAGCTTTGATTAAATTTCTGAAGGCAGCTCATGTGCCCCAGGAAACCTCTGCGGATCAATTCCAACATTGCGTGGCTAGCCTGACTGCGGACAATGGATTAGGTTTTTCTGATGCCGACCTAACTCCCAGGGGCCGAAACCACAATGATGCTTTGCATATTTCGATCGAGTGTCGCGGAACCACCCTTGCACATGTTTTGGTTGATACCGGTTCATCGCTGAATGTTTTGCCTAAGAAGGCCCTGGACCGGCTAGATTGCGAAGGGTTGGAATTAAAGCCGAGTGATATTGTCGTTAGAGCTTTCGATGGGTCGAAGAGAATGGTCCACGGAGAGGTTGAAATTCCCATCAAGATAGGTACTGAGGTATTTAAGTCCACTTTATATGTAATGGACATCCGTCCATCATACTCCTGCCTGTTGGGTAGACCTTGGATACACCATGCTGGGGCAGTCACCTCCTCCTTGCATCAGATGCTGAAGTATCCTGTCAAGGGAAAGATCATCACTGTCCACAGCGAAGAAGAGTACATGATTAGCCACTTAAATTCTTTCCGGTATGTGGAGGTTGAAGGAGAGTTCATTGAGACACTGTTTCAACATTTCGAAGAAGTTCTTCCTGAAATAGCAGTGGCAAAGTTGGCAGCTGAGACACCAAGACAAATGGCCAGGATGGCATCTTTGGAGGATGCAAGGGCTGCAGTCAAAGAAGGGAAGAATTCAGCATGGGGGCAGTTACCCGACTTTCCGCACAAGACTGACAAGTTTGGATTAGGGTTCACAGCCGCTGGCCAGAAAGCTATGCGCCGGTCGAAGATTGAAAGGGCGCCAGTCAAAATTTCTCCCTACGGAATCAACGTCTTGGAAGATGAAGGCAAGGAAAGCAACATTGAAGAGTGGATTTATCCAACAGTCAGAGGAGGATTGAGCAATTGGGAGGCTAAGGATTTTGTCCCCATCACTTTTATTCATCAGTAATTTATCTGTTAAACATTTCCTATTTCGTCTGTAATATTTTACTTTCAAACAATCCGTACACTATCTTTTCACCTCCTGCCTTGCCCGGGGCATGTAGGTCCACTTGTAAGGGTTTTGACTATTTTTCATATTCATATGCCATGTTTAATGATTCATTGGACGTTTTTCATTTGATAAAATGCTTATGTTCATTTTCTTTCCTTTTGCATTTTTTTGTTTAAGGATGGCTATCCCTTACACACACCCACACTCACCAATGCAGGTACCCATCCACTCCGGATTCCATGGGTGACTATTCTGCTGTATCTTTCAATACCTCTGAAGATCTGGTCAATCTAGCCGAGTATGAAGATGACGAAGGTTGTGAAGTACCCGGGGAACTAGCCAGACTTCTGCAACAAGAGGAAAGGGCCATCTTACCGCATGAAGAGCCATTGGAAACTGTTAACTTGGGAACCGAGAAGGACCGAAAGGAGGTGCAAGTGGGTGCCAATCTGGAACCAAAAGTCAAGGAGCGCTTGGTACAGTTGTTGAATGAGTATGTTGAAATCTTCGCTTGGTCCTATGAAGACATGCCGGGTTTAGACACAGACATCGTGGTTCACCGTCTCCCCACAAGAGAAGACTGTCCCCCGATCAAGCAAAAAGTTCGCCGAATGAGGCCTGACATGTCTGAAAAGATCAAAGTAGAAGTAATGAAACAATTCGATGCTGGCTTTCTGGCTGTTACGTCCTATCCTCAATGGGTTGCTAACATTGTGCCAGTACCTAAGAAAGATGGAAAAGTTAGAATGTGTGTGGACTACCGGGATTTGAATAGGGCCAGCCCTAAAGATGATTTCCCACTACCTCATATTGACATCTTGATCGACAATACAGCTCAGCATAAAGTGTTTTCCTTCATGGACGGATTCTCGGGCTACAATCAAATCAAAATGGCTCCCGAGGATATGGAGAAAACAACTTTTGTCACACAATGGGGCACTTTCTGTTACAAGGTGATGCCGTTCGGGCTGAAGAACGCAGGGGCAACTTATCAACGCGCCATGGTAGCCTTATTTCATGATATGATACATCATGAGATTGAAGTTTACGTAGACGATATGATAGCTCGGTCACAAACAGAGGAAGAGCACCTTGAACATCTAGAGAAGCTGTTTGCCAGGTTAAAAGAATACAAGCTCAGGCTGAATCCAAGTAAATTCACTTTTGGAGTTAGGTCTGGTAAACTCCTGGGATTCATTGTAAGCAACAAAGGCATTGAAGTCGATCCGGCAAAAGTAAAAGCAATACGAGAGATGCCTACCCCACGTACTGAAAAAGAGGTTAGAGGATTCTTGGGACGCATAAACTACATTGCCAGATTCATCTCACATCTGACTTCCACCTGTGAGCCAATTTTCAAACTCTTGAAAAAAGATCAGATAGTGGAATGGAACGACGATTGCCAGGCTGCTTTTGATAGAATCAAGGAGTATTTGCTAGAACCTCCTATTCTGATGCCACCCGTCGAAGGAAGACCATTAATCATGTACTTAACCGTCTTGGATAACTCAATGGGGTGTGTTTTGGGCCAGCATGACGAGTCTGGTCGAAAAGAGCATGCTATTTATTACCTTAGCAAAAAGTTTACCGACTGTGAGACTCGCTACTCACTGCTCGAGAAAACTTGCTGCGCTTTGGTATGGGCTGCTCGCCAACTAAGACAGTACATGCTGACTCATACTACCTTGTTGATATCCAAAATGGACCCTATCAAGTATATCTTCGAGAAGCCCGCTTTATCTGGAAGGATAGCTAGATGGCAAATGATCTTAACTGAGTACGACATCCAGTACACCACCCAAAAGGCTATCAAAGGGAGTGTATTAGCTGACCATCTGGCTCATCAAGCTATCGAAGATTACCAACCCATGAGGTTTGACTTCCCAGACGAGGACATCATGAATTTGGACAGCATTGAAAATAACGGACCGTATGACGGACCCGAAAAAGGATCCCGATGGACCCTGTACTTCGATGGTGCTTCAAATGCGCTTGGAAACGGTATTGGCGCAGTACTCATTTCTCCGGAAGGTTGTCACACACCTTTCATGGCCCGACTTTGCTTCAGCTGCACAAACAACATGGCTGAGTATGAAGCCTGCATCTTTGGTCTCAAGGCTGCTATAGACTTGGGGATCAAATCTTTGATCGTATTTGGGGACTCGGCTTTGGTTATCAGTCAAATCAAAGGAGAGTGGGATACCAAGCATCCTAATCTTATCCCATACAAAGAACATGTCCTGACATTATTGCCTCATTTCGAGCGAATTACCTTCGAGCATTTCCCGCGAGAAGAGAATCAGCTAGCAGATGCTCTAGCCACAATGTCCTCCATGTTTAAACTCAACTGGGATAACGAGGCTCCCCAAATCACCATCAAGCGGATGGATGAACCGGCGCATTGCCACGAGATTAATACCGAAGAAGTAGTGGAACAACCTTGGTTCCATGAAATCAAAAGGTATCTCGAGACCAGAGATTATCCTGAAGGAGCTTCCGTAAATGACAAGAAGTTCTTAAGGAAATTCGCTGCTAAGTTCTTCCTGAGCAACGACATCCTTTACAAACGAAGCCATGATTGTGTATTACTCCAATGTGTGGATAAAGCTGAAGCAGAATTGATCATGACTGATATACACAGCGGCACGTTCGGCACTCACTCGAGCGGGCATACAATGGCTAAGAAGATCCTAAGGGCAGGCTACTACTGGTCTACTATGGAGGCTGACTGCCATCAACATTCCCGTACTTTCCACAAGTGTCAAGTCTATGCTGACAAAGTTCATATTCCTCCGGTTCCCCTCAACATCCTGACTGCTCCGTGGCCCTTTGCCATGTGGGGCATTGATATGATTGGAGAGATCAAGCCCACGGCTTCCAACGGACATCGCTTCATCCTGGTCGCCATTGATTACTTCACTAAATGGGTCGAAGCAGCTTCCTTCGCCTCTGTCACTAAAAATGTGGTTGCCCGCTTTATCAAGCAAAATCTCATATGTCGGTATGGTGTCCCGGACAGGATCATCACAGACAACGGTACAAATCTGAATAACACAATGATAACTGCATTGTGTGAACAGTTCAAGATTTATCATCACAATTCATCTCCCTATCGGCCGAAGATGAACGGTGCTGTTGAAGCTGCGAACAAAAACATTAAGAAGATCATTCAGAAAATGATAGTCACTTACAAAGACTGGCATGAGATGTTACCGTTTGCTCTACATGGATACCGTACGACGACACGTACTTCGATTGGGGCAACCCCATTTTCTTTGGTCTATGGCATGGAAGCCGTCTTGCCTATGGAAGTCTAGATCCCTTCTCTAAGGATTATGAAGGATGCAGGTCTGAATGAAGATGATTGGATGCAGACCCGACTTGATCAACTCAATTTGATCGACGAGAAGCGACTTGCTGCTATATACCATGGTCAGACGTATCAAAAACGGATGATCAAGGCCTTCAACAAGAAAGTCAGACGTCAAGTGTATCAAGTCGGAGATCTTGTAATCAAGCAGATTATCTTGCCGCAAAGTGATCCCAGGGGCAAATGGACTCCTACATACGAAGGACCATTTGTGATCAAAAGCATATTTTCTGGTGGGGCAATGATTCTGACCACCATGGACGGCGACGATTTGCCGCATCCTGCGAACGCAGACATAGTCAAAAGATACTACGCATAAAATAACCCGACAAGTCGAAAACCCGAAAGGGCGGCTTGGGCAAAAAATGGGCATCCCGGTGGATCGAAAACCCGAAAGGGCGGTTCAGGCAAAAATTAGGGATAAAAACAAAAAAATATGTACACCCGGCAAGTCGAAAACCCGAAAGGGCGGCTTGGGCAAAAAGGGGTTTCCCGATGGATCGAAAACCCGAAAGGGCGATTCAGGCAAAAGTTAGGGAATTAAAGCGTATGACTATGCCTCGTCGGATCGCTTCAAAGACAATCTCTTCATCAACCAGCTCCAGGCTTCTGACCAATCCAGTCACCGGCAAACGAAGCATTGAATGGACAGATGTTCAGAGTTGGGAAAGCTATAGCAGAATAGAATCCCATGGAATTATTTCATATAGCCATCCTTTATTTTGTATAAATCTTTCAATGTTTACGACAGAATCCTCTTACTAGGATGATTGTCTCCTTTGTACAAATATACTCAAAGAAAATCAATACAAATACTCTCCCCAAAAATTTGTGTCATTTCCCTTTCTCTTACACTATTTGTTTTATTTTGAGAAACGTCCAATGTTTTGTTAAATAGGCATATGCATTTGAAACATAATCACTTCCTAAATGAACCTAAGAAAAAGAATTACTGATAGGATGACGGTACAGATGGATATCTTGGCACCATTTCGAAGGAGACCCCCGAGAGATTTGGAATCCACATCCCTAGCAAACCTTGAGGCTTATCTCCAGCTGACTCTCGAAGCTCACCCCCAGTAAGGTTCTGGAACGCATTTCCCCGCAGGGCACGAGCGTCACCCCCGAGTTTTATTCAAAGTTATTCCTCACAAAGGCTTATAACTGGGTTATCCTCAGCTAACAACCACGGAAGATCGCACTCGCCAGAATTCTTCTTATCTCCAGCGGAGTTCATCAAGAGTTTCCCAGCATAACTTACCAATATGATCCCCGGAGGAGTTTATCTTTGTTATCACCAGCCAAAGAGTCCTCCAGAGCTCAAAATCCCCTCAGAGTGCAAATTTTCAATATCCCCAGCGGAGCCAGACTGATGAGCCTTCTCCCCACAGAGTTCTAGGAAGGGAAATCTTGAGTTCCCCAGCGAGATCTTCGGAGATACTGCCCTCCAAGCCGAAGAGTCTCAATCCCACCTCCCCCAGCATGAGTCTACTAGATTGTTATCCCCGGTAGAAGTCGCCAAGATTTCCCCAGAAGAGTGGTATACAACCCAAGCTCCTTATTCTCCAGCAACAACCAGGAAGTGTCCTTCCCAGCAGTAGTCAAAATATTTTTATCTTCAGCCATCCCGGGTTCATATATTCGTTGCAAGACAGCTCTCTGGCTTACATGCGCATCCATTCACATTCATACCATATAACACATATTGTATCATACATCATGGCATTGCATGTAACTAACTCTCTACCTTTTCAGGTAAGATCCAGTCGACAGACTAAAATCGTTATTTCTCAAGACCTTTGAAAACAGTTTACGGACGCTTCCCAACAACGGACGCTGCTCTATTGCTTATTCAATCTCAAGACTTCTGAAAACAGTTCACGAGTTCTCCAAGTAACGGACGTTAACCTATCGCTTGTTCAGATTCTTCTTCAAGACTTCTGAAAACAGTTTATGGATTCTTCCCAACAACGGATGTTAATCTATCAGCTTGTTCAGATGCAACCTCTGAAAACAGTTTACGGACGCTTCCCAACAACGGATGCTGCTCTATTGCTTATTCAATCTCAAGACTTCTGAAAACAGTTCACGGGTTCTCCAAGTAACGGACGTTAACCTATCGCTTGTTCAGATTCTTCTTCAAGACTTCTGAAAACAGTTTATGGATTCTTCCCAACAACGGATGTTAATCTATCAGCTTGTTCAAATGCAACCTTTGAAAACAGTTTACGGACGCTTCCCAACAACGGACGCTGCTCTATTGCTTATTCAATCTCAAGACTTCTGAAAAAACAGTTCACGGGTTCTCCAAGTAACGGACGTTAACCTATCGCTTGTTCAGATTCTTCTTCAAGACTTCTGAAAACAGTTATGGATTCTTCCCAACAACGGATGTTAATCTATCAGCTTGTTCAGATGCAACCTTTGAAAACAGTTTACGGACGCTTCCCAACAACGGATGCTACTCTATTGCTTATTCAACTCCAAAACTTCTGAAAAAACAGTTTACGGGTTCTCCAAGTAACGGACGTTAACCTATCGCTTGTTCAGATTCTTCTTCAAGACTTCTGAAAACAGTTTATGGATTCTTCCCAACAACGGATGTTAATCTATCAGCTTGTTCAGATGCAACCTCTGAAAACAGTTTACGGACGCTTCCCAACAACGGACGCTGCTCTATTGCTTATTCAATCTCAAGACTTCTGAAAACAGTTCACGGGTTCTCCAAGTAACGGACATTAACCTATCGCTTGTTCAGATTCTTCTTCAAGACTTCTGAAAATAGTTATGGATTCTTCCCAACAACGGATGTTAATCTATCAGCTTGTTCAGATGCAACCTTTGAAAACAGTTTACGGACGCTTCCCAACAACGGATGCTGCTCTATTGCTTATTCAACTCCAAAACTTCTGAAAAAACAGTTTACGGGTTCTCCAAGTAACAGATGTTAACCTATCGCTTGTTCAGTTTCTTCTCCAGACTTCTGAAAACAGTTATGGATTCTTCCCAACAACGGATGTTAATCTATCACCTTGTTCAGATGCGACCTTTGAAAACAGTTTACGGACGCTTCCTAACAACGGATGCTGCTCTATTGCTTATTCAACTCCAAAACTTCTGAAAAAACAGTTTACGGGTTCTCCAAGTAACGGATGTTAACCTATCGCTTGTTCAGTTTCTTCTCCAGACTTCTGAAAACAGTTTATGGATTCTTCCCAACAACGAATGTTAATCTATCAGCTTGTTTAGATGCAACCTCTGAAAACAGTTTACGGACGCTTCCCAACAACGGATGCTGCTCTATTGCTTATTCAATCTCAAGACTTTTGAAAACAGTTCACGGGTTCTCCTAGTAACGGGTGTTAACCTATCGCTTGTTCAAGGTTCTTCTCAAGACTTTTAAAAATAGCTCACGGATTCCTCCCAACAGCGGACGTCAATCTATTGCTTATTCAGACCCCCAGTTCGAAGAGGGTCCAAAGCATGGACACCTTCCTGATACTCATTACCAGATGGCATCTTTAAGCCCATCACCAAATGGCATCTTTAAGCCCATTCACCCCTACCATCATATCGCCGAGTGCAAATTTTCCGGGCACTTTAGTGTCCAATCTCCTTTTACCTTCAAGTCGCGAAGGGCAAACTCGCCAATCTAACTCTTCAGGTCCAAGAAGATTGAACAGGGGCAACTGTTGTACCCCAAAATTTGCCCTCGCATCTTGCCACTAGAAATCGCAGCTTCAGGGCTCTGGATTTCTCACACAGTTGGCCTTAGGTTTTTGGTTGATTTTGGCTCAATTTTGAGCAGGCGAATGTTCATTGGCATTTAATCAGGAATTAAGGGTTTTATGGGTATATTCCCAGAAAGGTTAAAGTTCCACAGCACTTTGCAAGTTATTCCGAGATTCGGTTTGAATTCGCATTGTTTTGATTTAATCAGTGGAAGAGGCAGTTGGTTTGAATTCATGTTGTTTTGTCTGAACCAGTCAGAAGAAGTACGCAGTTTGGATTTACAGTGTTTGTTGAAAATCAGCGAAGGGGGAATGCGCCTGTTCGGTTTGTTTCGATTAACTGTTACTTTACTGTGAATATTGGAAAAGCCAGGTTTAATTGATCAATGTGCTAAAGTATTGTTTATCTAAATTATTTATTATTCTGAATTAAGTGATTGAAATTTATTTTTTCAGTTATTTTAATTCAAAGAGTTTTAAATAAATAAATAAACAATAAAGAGAGGAAATAGAATTGGCTGGATAATAAAGACTTTTATTGATATTTGAATTATTTGTACAATTATTGTTATAATTTAATTACAAACAATGGTTTACATTAATTCAAATATTAAATAAAAAAGAAACTATCCTATTTCTAAATCTTCATGCTTCACTTTATTCCTCTCCATCCATTTTTTTTCACCTGCAAAAGAAAGAAGAAAAGTAAAAAAAAAAAGCAGATAAGTAAATTAAAGAGACAGATAAATTTAGACTCATCATTAAAAGCAACGGCCAGGATCAGTTGGCCCTCTCTGCAAATCACGGGATTTCTCCCGGTTCACAGAGAAGGATGAAAATGTTTGCAAATTAAATGAATGCACAAAATTAAAATTGCACATTTCAAACTGTCAAAACTGCATAGCTCAAAAGCAAGACAACATAGGCAAATAAACAAAGTCCAAATTCAACTTTCTGCCAAAATGCTGTCACAAGGCTACCCAAGCTGGCAAAAAGAAGATATCAAGAAACAAATCTGGAAGATATAAAATGCAGAGGTAACGTGTATTGCAACAAAAAACAATTTTCAGCTTCATCATTTCCATAGGCCATTACTTTTTCAGAAGTAGTACATGTCAAGCAATATAGTATGCTAAAATACTGTACTAGAGAGAGAAAAAGAGAGAGGAAAGTGTTTAGGCTTACAGGTTTAGGCTTGAGACATAGAAGAACATGGAAAATACAACTGCAATAAGACAGTAAGGCAAAGGCTAAAAGAAGCATTAATTCAGTATTACTCAAATTGGGCAGAAGTACATAGCAGAGTCAATCACTAAAACAGAAAAGTGCCAAAAAACTTTGCAAAACTGCCCAGTAACTTGGTTCAAGAATAGATGCCAAGGTTTGAACAAGTTTTAGGCGCCAAAGACCAAGAGGCTAAACAACAAAGAAAAAGAAAATATACTGAGTTTTAAAAAGAAAACCTGATTGAGCCAAGATACCAATATCACCAAGATATAAACACACAACTCAAAACCTGGCCTGACCATCAACACCTTACCTACATCGTTCACAACTCCAAACCTGTTCCAGCCTTACCAAAACAAAAAGTTATAAAAAAACTGAAGCCTAACCAGTAAACATGTCAAGCCTAACAACCAAAACCCTGTCAAGGCCGAACCTGTATCCAATTTACTGAAACCAACAAAACAAACTCATAACCTGAAACACCACAACCCTGCCTCAACATACAAACTACACACACAAAAACCAAGCATAACCTGCATAAGAAAGGGGCCATAAACCAGTTTATCAACCCTTAAACCTGCTGAACCTGTCACAAAGCAAAGAAAACTCAAAACCTGCTAATGCTCTAAACCTGCCTGTCATCAAACTAAAACAATACAAGCATAAACCTACTGCAAGCTCAAACCTGTCAAGGCCTCAACCAAGCCAAAAACTAGAAACAAAGCAAAGCCTAAGCATAACACCTGCTGAGCCTCATGAAACACAACTAGTCAATAACACAGAAGAAAAAATCATGACCAATTGAAGCCTCAAGACCACAACCTGCCTTTTGTCCAGTCCAAACCAAAAACAATTAAACCTACTGTCAAAACCTCATACCAGCACAAAACCATTCCAACCAATCTATACCAGAACAAGCATATAGCAAGTCAATAAAAAACCAGATAACCGGCATTAACCCAAAAGCCAGGATACCAGTTCAAAGGACCAAAAGCATTCAAAACCAACTCCTAAGCCTCAGAATCCCTTCATCATAGGCAATAAATATTCAAGGCAAACTCAACAAAAGATCTAGACAAGCAAGCACACCAGAAGGCAAAGAAGGTACATAGGCAACAACATAGGCAACACGAGCGAGGCAACAAAGGCAAGTATACAGAAACATCAAGACAGTAAGGGCAACGAGAGAAGAAGAAAGAGTTAAATCAGGATCAGGTTTTCAGGGCAAATATAAATCATCATAAAACCTAACCAGGGTCACCAAGAAGCAAAGATTCGTCACGTTCCTCTCGCCTTCCAGGCCTCCTGAGCGCCACATCCTCTTGTCTCTCCTCCTTCTCCAAAGTCAGGTAGTACAATCTTCTCCCTCTCTTTTTCTCCTTCACCTCATAACAATAAAAGATTAAGGTAAAGATTCAAATCGAAAACGCATGCAATTCGTAAAAAAGGGAAACATAAACATCAAAAACGAACCTTGTATCATAAGAACACTGAGCTCATGCCATGGAGGGAAGAGAGATTTGGGGAGAGCGACGCTGGTGGCTAGACGGCGGAATCACTCAAAATCAGAAGAGAACGTTGAACGAAAAGTACGAACGGCGCCGTCCCAAACCCTAACGCGTTATCAAATGAACAATAATCCTCAAACCCTAAAAAACGCTGCTCCAAACAATCAATGGGCCTGACCCGTTTCTAATATCCGCCCAAGCCCATTCATATTAATTAATCCCTTTTTGTTACCTAATGCTAACAATATTTTCTTATACAAACATAATTAACAATACAAAATGTGATAAATATACTTTAATACAAAAAATATTTGAAAACATATTTCTAATATACATAATTTAATTTCTAAATACTTGATTAAAATACATTTGTACATATCATACATTTTTTCTACATCATATAATTAAAATTGAAAATGCCTTTCTATTCTTTTAATTAAAATATATTTTGTATATAATAAGTAAATATACATTTTGCATAATTTAATTTCTTAAAATATCCTTGTATATAACAAATAAAAATACTTTTTATACATAATTAAACTTAGAAATATTTTCTCTTCTTAAAACATCATTTTTATACACGATTTACTTAAAACATTTTTTTTGTACATATTAAAAATATACAAATCAAAGACTCATTAAACGCATATTTAGGTTGAAACAATACCTAACAATACTTCATCAATTCCACCTTATTGCACATGTAAATAATTACATACACATACGCACGTACACCTACACAATATACTGGCATTTTGATACATTATACGTTTGCTTATATTGACATTAGTTACACTTACACTTGATTGGTTCGATTCGGTTAATCTATTGGACCCCATGATCCTAAGTCTCATCCCCATTTGTACATTTATACCCCCACTCCCGGATACTATTTGTAATAGCGTAGATTTTATATTTCCGCAATTTACCGCTTTCAATTATACCATGGTTAGACCTAGGGTTTGTATGTACATAAAATCAAAACGCTAGATGACCTAATACAAGACAAATACATGAAATCAATACACAATCACACTTGCACCCTCTAGGGTAATCCCACATGTTGCCTTCCAAAATGGGCCATGCTTGCACGTCGAGTACCTTTGGAAAAATAAAATCAAAATGATCATAAGTCCCTCAAAATGTTGCCTAAACAAATGATCAAGTCCCTCAAAGCAAATTGCCAAAGACACTTGGCACCATTGCATTCATGGTCCATACGATGACCTGCGCCCGTCCCGAATAAACTTCCTAAACGCAAGATTGTCCACCAATTTCAATGGTGGAACAAAATTGTTAAAAGGGGTTAAAACATAACAAAAACCTTTGAGTACAATAGGGTAGACAAAACTCTTAGTTACTTGAGATCAACTTGCAAAAACACTTGCCTTCTTTTCAAAAAACCATAATCCACAACACTTTCAAACAAACTCTTAAAAAACATTTTGAAACATCTTTTCGAAAAGATACACGCCTTTGTAAAACATTCGAGTAAAGAGTTGTTACAAGGTTAGCCTAAGACAAGGCATCTTCTTCAAAAACATTTTCAAAAACACATACATACACACCACAATTTCAAGCAATCAAAAATCAAGGCAAGTGATCTAAAAACCAAGTAACTAAGAGCCCATGGATAACCATGGATGAAAAGGGTGCTAATACCTTCCCTTTTCATAATCTACCCCCCGAACCCACGAAATATCTCAAAAGGTTTTTGCTGTGCTTTTTTAACCTTTCCTTTAGGATAAAATAAAAAGTCGGTGGCGACTCTTGCTCAACCGCACAAGTGCGAATACGAACGCAAAACACTAGTCAGTTCTCCCACCGTATCACAGATATCAATAACATACAAGCTGCTCAAATGAAGAAGCCGCCACTTGCTGTCTTCTAAGAAAACTATATGCCCAAGTTGCTCAAATAAAGAGACCCATCACTTGTCGTTTTCCAAGGATGTCAATAACGCACAAGTTGCTCATGAAGAGACCACCGCTTGTCGTTTTCCAAATATGCCAATAACGCACAAGTTGCTCATGAAGAGACCACCGCTTGTCGTTTTCTAAAGATGCCAATAACGTACAAGTTGCTCATGAAGAGACCGCTGCTTGTCGTTTTCCAAAGATGCCAATAACGCACAAGTTGCTCATGAAGAGACTGCCGCTTGTCGTTTTTCAAAGATTCCAATAACGCACAAGTTGCTCATGAAGAGACTGCCGCTTGTCGTTTTCCAAAGATGCCAATAACGCACAAGTTGCTCATGAAGAGATTTCCGCTTGTCGTTTTCCAAAGATGTCAATAATGCACAAGTTACTCATGAAGAGATGCCGCTTGTCATTTTACAAAGATGCCAATAACACACAAGTTGCTCATGAAGAGACTGCCGCTTGTCGTTTTCCATAGATCCCAATAACGCACAAGTTTCTCATGAAGAGACCGCCGCTTTTCGTTATCCAAAGATGTCAATAACGAACAAGTTGCTCATGAAGATACCGCCGCTTTTCGTTTTCCAAAGATGCCAATAACGCACAAGTTGCTCATGAAGAGACCGCCGCTTGTCGTTTTCCAAAGATGCCAATAACACACAAGTTGCTTATGAAGAGACCGCCACTTGTTGTTTTCCAAAGATGTCAATAACGCACAAGTTGCTCATGAAGAGACCGCCGCTTTTCGTTTTCCAAAGATGTTCCAGAAGAATGTTGTGATAACACTGCCAAGGAATAAAATTCTTCTTCAACGGGAACCATGAATAGATCCTTCCTGAGGAGATCAAATACTTAAATGCACAAAATAAATGTGCCATTCATCTAGGTTGCCCAGCCTGGGGGAAACCACGAGATAGCCTATGCAAGAGACAAAACTCAATCCAGGAGTAAACCAGAGAGAAGACAGTCAAACAAGTCTCCACCCAATGAGAAAATAACCCAATTGGGGATTCACCCTATCTAGAGATGGACAAGGGAGGCAAAATAAAAAATTCATCCACGAGGATTAGCTCAGCTGGGGAATTAGAAAGGAAGCACATTTTCTGCCTAAGTTGACATTCTATTTGGAAAGAGCAGATATGTTGTGTGAACAAACATAAACAAGGCATATGAACCCAAAATCTCCGAAAAATGTGAATATGCATGCATGATATAAGTGTAAATGAGTAAATGAATGTCATGTGTATGCTGACAAAATAGATGGAGGAAATAAATTGAAGATGATAAGATATCACAAAATAATTAGATACTCGGCCAATCTCAAAGAGACGGAAAATAACTGGAACTAGAACAAAAGGCAACGTCAGAGCGTATCATAGTACAAGTCTCAAGTCTCACTGGGGAGAAAGGTATTTAAATCCAATCTCCTAATCACCGATAGACCACTGACATGACAACAAAATGTACTACACTTCAGAAATTTTCTCAATTAGAGATAACCGAATCAAGGCTTAACCGGGATTACTGAGGAGTCACCAAATTAAGTACTCTACTAGAAACACAAGATTACACAACCAACATCTCATGAAGATTTTGAAAGAAAACATGTTCATCATGCAAGGATGAATTACTGGTATTGTTTTGCATTTCATGGCTTAACCATACTCGGAGCAACTGTTAATATTCCTTCCAGTATTCATGACATATTTCAAAATAGGAATACTTTTTAACTTTGTTTCAAATATTGCCATAAAAACTAAAATTTTGCCCGCAAAAAGATAAATGCTCAAATTTCATTAATAAAATGGTAGTTCACTAACAACGCGACTCCAACGGTTTACAAAAGTTTGGGAAATAGTACATGAAAGAACAAGGTTACACAAAAACAATGATCACAATTCTCCCTAACAACTTCGAATTCCGAGATGTGCTCAAATGCCAAGACTGGTTTGACCAAAAGCCTGCCTAAGCCGCCCCTTCGGGTTTTTCAACTTAGCGAAATGTCAACTCAAAATTAGGCGAAATACTTCTTGACTGCATCGACGTTCACAGAACGCTGGAGTTCTTTACCATCCATATTTGTGAGAATCATGGCGCCTCCAGATAAAACCTTCTTAACAACATACGGTCCTTCATAATTTAGAGCCCATTTGCCCCTAGAATCAGGTTGGAAAGATAATATCTTCTTGAGCACGAGGTCACCTTCTTTGAATTCGCATGGTCGAACCTTCTTATCAAATTCCTTCTTCATTCTTTGCTGATATAGTTGACTGTGACACAACACTGTCAATCTCTTTTCTTCAATTAAATTCAAATGATCATATCTACTTTGACACCATTCAGCCTCAGAAAGTTTAGCTTCCATCAAAACTCTCATAGACAGGATCTCAACCTCCACGAGGAGTACTGCTTCCATGCCATATACTAGGAAAAATAGGGTTGCGCCTGTTGAAGTTTGAACTGAAGTACAGTACCCATGTAGAGAAAACGGAAGCACTTCATGCCAATCTTTATAAGTTACCACCATCTTCTGGATAATCTTTTTGATGTTCTTATTTGCAGCTTCAACAGCCCCATTCATCTTTGGCCTGTAGGGAGAAGAATTATGATGTTCGATCTTGAACTCATCATAAAGCTCTCTCATCATTTTGTTATTCAATTTCGAACCAATATCAGTGATGATCTTTCCCGAGATGCCGTATCGACAAATGATCTGGTTCTTGATAAATCTGACTACCACCTATCTGGTTACATTAGCATATGATGTTGCTTCCACCCATTTAGTAAAGTAGTCGATGGCCACCAAGATGAAACGATGATCATTTGAAGCTTTGGGTTCAATCATTCCAATCATATCAATTCCCCACATAGAGAAAGGCCAAGGTGAAGAGATAACATTGAGGAGGGTCGGTGGTACATGTATCATGTCCGCATAAATTTGGCATTTATGACATTTCTTCACATATTTGTAGACATCAGATTCCATCGTCATCCAATAGTAACCAGCCCTCAACATCTTTTTAGCCATTGCATGTCCATTGGCATGAGTGCCAAAGGATCCTTCATGTACTTCTTGCATCAACATGTCTGCTTCATGTCTGTCTACGCATCTGAGCAAGAGCATGTCATAATTCCTCTTATATAATACTTCTTCATTGAGGAAGAAACTACTTGCCAATCTCCTCAACGTCTACCCATCTTTATTGGATGCCCCAGGCGGGTACTCTTGAGTTTGAAGAACACGTTTAATGTCATAGAACCACGGTTTTTCATCGGTGATTTCCTCTGCTGAGAACACATAAGCAGGTCTTTCGAGGTGCATAACTCTGATTGAAGGCACGTCGTTCCAATCATTCACTTGGAACATAGAAGACAAAGTAGCTAAAGCATCAGCCATTTGGTTTTCATCTCTAGGGATATGATATAATTCTACTTCATTAAAGAAAGTTAACAATCTTCTAGCATAATCTCTGTAAGGGATCAAACCAGGATGACGAGTCTCCCATTCTCCTTTGATTTGATTAATTACCAATTCCGAGTCTCCATATATATCAAGAATCTTGATCCTTAGATCCACTGCTTCTTCGAGACCCATAATGCATGCTTCATATTCAGCCATGTTGTTCGTACAGTCAAACTTCAACCTCGCTGTGAACGAGATACGAGAACCTCGGGGGGTGACGATGATTACCCTAATTCCATTGCCATAAGCATTTACAGCTCCTTCAAATATCAAACCCCAACGGGATTCAGGATCAGGTCCTTTTCCAGATAATGGCTCCTCACAATCTTTAGCTTTCAAGTACATAACATCTTCATCTGGGAAGTCAAACTTGATGGATTGATAATCGTCAATTGGTTGGTGAGCCAAATGATCGGCTAAAATACTCCCTTTGATTGCTTTCTGAGTGTGATACTCAATGTCATATTCAGATAACAACATCTGCCAACGGGCTATTCTTCCAGATAAGGCGGGTTTTTCGAAGATATACTTAATCGAATCCATTTTGGAGATCTACCAAGTGGTATGGTTAATCATATATTGGCGCAGACGACGAGCATCCCAAGCTAAAGCACAATAGGTTTTCTCAAGCATTGAATATCGAGACTCACGGTCTGTGAATTTCTTACTCATATAATATATGGCATGTTCCTTTCTTCCAGTCTCATCTTGTTGACCGAGCATACATCCCATGGAATCTTCCAATTTGGTCAGATACATAATCAAAGGTCTTCCTTCCACTGGAGCAATCAATATGGGAGGTTCAAGTAAATGTTCTTTGATGCTATCAAAAGCTCTCTGACAATCTTCTATCCATACACATCTTTGGTTCTTTTGGAGAAGCTTGAAAATCGGCCCACAGGTAGCAGTCATATGAGATATAAATCTAGAAATATAGTTTAGCCTTCCAAGGAATCCTCTTACTTGTTTTTCCGTCTTGGGTGCGGGCATCTCCCGAGTAGCTTTGACTTTATCAGGATCTACCTCAATACCTCGCTGGCTGACAATGAAACCCAGAAGTCTTCCAGAACGAACACCAAAAGTGCACTTATTAGGATTCAGATGGAGTTTATACTTTCTCAAACGTTGGAATAATTTCAATAAATGCTCCAAATGATCTTCTTCAGTTTCTGATTTGGCAATCATGTCATCTACATAAACTTCTATCTCTTTATGCATCATATCATGGAATAAAGAAGTCATGGCTCTTTGGTACGTTGCACCAGCATTCTTCAAACCGAACGACATTACTCGATGACAAAATGTTCCCTAAGGTGTAATGAAAGCTGTCTTCTCCATATCTTCAGGTGCTATCTTTATTTTATTGTAACCAGAGAAACCATCCATGAAAGAAAAGACTTTGAACTTTGCGGTGTTGTCGGCCAATACGTCAATGTGTGGTAATGGAAAATCATCCTTTGGGCTAGCTCTATTCAGATCTCTGTAGTCCACACACATTCGAACTTTGCCATCCTTCTTAGCAACAAGCACTATATTGGCTAACCATTGAGGATAGACTGATGCAACGAGGAAACCTGCATTAATTTGTTTTTGAACTTCTTCTTTGATCTTGTCAGCCATATCGGGACGAGTCCTTCTCAACTTCTGCTTAATCGGAGGACATTCAGGTCTCAATGGCAAACGATGCTCCACAATATTGTTATCTAAACCTGGCATGTCTTGGTAGGACCAAGCAAACACATCTACATACTCTCTGAGAATCTCCAACATTGTCTCTTTGACCTCTGGGATAAGCAACGCTCCAACCTTGACTTCCTTTTTGTCTTTTTCATTACCCAAATTGATCATCTCCACAGACTCTTCAAACGGCTTAATAGTCTTTTCATCGTGCTCAAGTAAATGGGAAATCTCATCAGGAATCTCTTCACTATCCTCTTCCTCGGCTATGAACAGATGGAATTCAAAGTTGGGAGGGGGCATAGGGTCATTGTTTTCAATGTTTAAGTCATGGATTAATCTGCAAATATGATTATGCTTTATTTTAGAAATCGATTAATGTGAATGTTGTACAGATATAAAAAAGATTATTATATTTCTTTATTTTTATTATTTTTATTACTATTTTCCAGAAAAAGTGAAAAAACAAAAACAGTATGGGACAAAATAACATTTTTATTCATGATTGGCAATACTTGAAACAAAAGAACCCAAACATCTTCTCTTTCTCCTTGGGCAGAGCAAAAGGATTTATTTTCAACATAGCCCGACACAAATACTCTTTCGCCTTGGGCAGAGCGAAAGGTTTTTCAAAATAAAACAAAGCATTACTAAGAAATGTGCATCACAACAGGAATATCAACAGCAGTCCAGTTCTGGCAAACCACTCCATGCGCTACAAAGTCGGGTAAATCCTCTTCAGAATCGTCTCCTATTATAGCATCAACTTTGGGCGGAGTCAGATGGATAAAACCTGCGCTTCGGAAAACTTCTTGTGTCGGACGGGTAATTGTATCTTGCTTAACTCTTGCAGACACGGGATGAAAGCCAAGACCTTCTCCAAACTTGTTCTTAGGAAAAGTTAACACCTGGCCCCAACCTTCTGCCGAACCACTCTCAACCACTCGCCGCGCATCTTCAAAAGAAGAAATATATGTCCCTTGCTTCTTCACTTCATTACTAGCAACAAATAGAGCTTGGAATTGGGTTCCAACGTCCTCATCAGCATCAATAAAAGAGAAAGATGACAAGTGGCTTACCACCATAGCTTGTTCTCCACCAATTATTACCAGCTTTCCATTCCTTACAAACTTCAATCTTTGATGGAGCGTAGAAGTGACTGCCCCTGCATCATGGATCCATGGACGATCCAATAGGAAACTATAGGCAGCACGAATATCCATTACTTGAAAAGTGATCTGAAAGGTATGAGGACCAATTGTTATAGGAAGATCCACTTCACCGATGACAATTTTCCTAGAACCATTAAACGCTTTGACAATTGCCCCACTAGGTCTCATGGGAGCACCTTGATGTGAAAGTCGAGATAATGTAGTTTTGGGCAGTACATTTAATGATGAACCTGTATCTACTAGAACACTTGATAAAGTATCATTTCCACAACTTATTGAGATATGCAAAGCCATATTATGGTTCCTTCCCTCCTTCAGAAGCTCTTCATCACTGAAACCAAGATTGTTACATGAAGTAATATTTCCCACAATTCCATCAAATTGGTCAACCGTCACATCATGATCTATGAATTCCTGGTCCAAGACCTTCATCAAAGCTTCCCTATGGGCACCAGAATCTATTAGTAAAGCAAGCACAAAAGTTTTGGAAGGAGTTTGCAATAGTTGGTCCACAATCTTGTATTCACTTCTCTTAATGAGTTTCAAAATCTCATCATCATCAGGATGTGGGCTAGGTTCATTGGATCGGCCTACCTCAACTCTTGGTTCAACATTCCTCATCAGAATTTCTGTCGGTATAGGCCTTCTAACTTGAACTTCAGGCCTTTTCGATGGTACTGCTGCAAAGATACGTCCGCTCCTTGTGACTCTACTCACATCAACAATATTAACAAAAGATGGCATTGGCGGTATAGGAACTTCTACCCCATTCTCAATCATTATGGCATTATATTTGTATGGTATAGCTTGGTATGAGTTGTAAGGCACGGGACCAGGTGGAAAAATAATCAAAGGAGCAGCAGGTGAAGTTTGACTATCATAAACAATCTCTAATGGCTCAGGCATGTTGAACTGTGGCACTATAACATTCACTTCATCATATGGATCTCTGTCATATGTAATGGTGATAACCCTTTGATCCAACAACTTCTGAATATCCTCTTTCACAATAAGGCAATCATCTTCTATTGAACAAAATTCACAAACATCATAATCATGTCGATGTTTAAAGAAAGCGAGTCTACTTAAGCTTTGATGTAACCTAATCAACGAGTCCCTTATATGCTCAACTTGGTAAACTCGAAACTTTCCAAGACATCCTTCCACCATATTCATTGATGCTTCCCCATGCCGAGGAAAAGGATTATCTCGAACATTCAGGTTAACATCTTTGAAAGACAAAATACCATTCTTGATTAACCTCTGGACATCTGCCTTCAAAGCAAAGCAAATTTCAATATTATGCCCCGGCGAAACTTGGTGATATGCACAGAATTGATCCACCTTGTACCAAGGAGAAGTATTATTCGGTGCAATAGGAGGAGGCTCCGTCGTTATGAGATTTTTTCGGATTAGAGTGGGGAACAACTCAGTGTAAGTCATTGGGATGGAATCAAATTGTGGTTTCCTCGGCGAACGATTCTGGTTGTTGAATTGATGAGCCTGCTGTCGAGGCTGCTGCTGAAATTTCCGTTGTTGAATTGGAGGGGTTTGATAAGTTGGGGTCACCATTGTTGGGCGGACAGTAGGAGTGACTGCCGCAACATGTGAATACCCTCTCCTCGGTTTCCCAGGAAAAATTGAACTGACATCTTGTTCTTTCCTCTTGGGGAAGACACTTCCAAACTTCTTGACACCACTAGATGTACTTCCCTCCTTGACCAAACGTCCTTCACGAATTCCTTCTTCAAGCTGCATGCCCATATTCACCATCTCAGTGAAGTCGCTAGGCGCACTCGCAATCATTCTCTCATAATAGAAAGAACCTAAAGTTTTTAGGAAAATCTTTGTCATTTCTTTCTCTTAAAGGGGAGGATATATCTGAGCGGCAATCTCGCACCAACTCTGGGCATATTCTTTAAAAGACTCTCTACCTTTCTGAGACATAGCCCGGAGTTGATCTCGGTCCGGGGCCATGTCAACATTGTACTTGTATTGATGAAAAAAAGCTTCACCAAGGTCATTGAAGTTACGGATTCAGGTTCTATCCAAACCCATGTACCATTTTAGAGCGGCACCAGTCAAACTATCTTGGAAGTAGTGAATTAATAAATTATGATCATCATAATAGGTGGACATCTTTCTCACATACATGGTCAAGTGACTTTGCGAACACGAGTCACCTTTGTATCTTTCAAAGTCCGACACTTTAAACTTAGCTGGATTTTTCACGTTTGGGACCAAACACAGGTCATGAGCATTTTTCCCAAACAAGTCTTTCCCTTTAAGCACTCTAATTTCCCTCTTCATTTCTTGGAATTGGTATTGGAACTCCTCCATCCTATCGAAGAGGCCCAAACTTTCAGCAGGTTCAGCATGATAAATAGGTTCATTTGTGTATGGAATAGTGTGAACCACAGGAGCGACAATAGTCATTACAGGATGAGGGAAAGATACCATAGGCTGGATTACAGGTTGCACAATAGTTGTCTCAGGTTGAGGAAAGGACACAACAGGTTGAATCATGTGTTGTACAACAAGCTGGTACCCTTCTGGCATGAAGTTGTAAGGCATACCCCACGGAAAACCTTTCGGCATTTGATGTTGGAGCGGAGAGTTGACTTGAGTCACAAATGTTGGAGTGGTGACGATCTCGGAAACCACAGTAGCTGAAGTTTGAATTTCAGTGGCTGAAGTCGATGGCTGATTCTGAGCAGCCATCAAGCTTTCCACCAGCGCGGTCAACTTTTCCATTCCAACATGAAGAGTAGTAGCCTCTTTGCAAAGCTCGTGATTTTCCTGATCCAGATCCTCCATCCTCTTTAGTTGGCTCGGGTATCGTACCGGTGAGACAACTTGACAATCTATCAGAGTGGAAAGAGAAACAAGAATAAGACTCTAGAAAACATGTGAAGTTGAATGTTGGATGATGCATGATATGCGATGCAAATGATCATTTATTTGATAGTTTTTCAAGGAGCTTTAGAACTTTGATAACTTTGTACACATTAATGGTAAAGGAATTTGGAACAACAAAAACTCATTTCATTAATCAAAGCGGTAAATTACAATTTTGGGACAACAAAACCCATTAATAAAAATAGTAAATTACAACTTTGGGACAACAAAACCCATTAATAAAAGCAGTAACTTACAACTTTGGAACATGAAGCCCTTTTTCAGAGTTTTACAAAATGACATAAGTAATAAAAAAAACTAGGAACTAAAGGTCACTCAGAATCATCATCGGATGAAGGACCAAATGCCAATTGCAACTGGAGCTTCCTAATCTTCTCTTCATAGAAGTCTTCCATCTCTTTCTTCTCAGCTACCAGTTGATCAATGATTTCTGTTGTACCCTAAAATTTGCCCTCGCATTTTTCCCCAAGCAATCTCAACTTCAAGCCTTTCCTGACTTTTCAAACTGGCTCATGAATCGGACAAACGGACTTTTCTTGTCAGTCAAGCGAAATTAGGGTTTTTACTGATTTTCAGAGCTCTGGATTGTTTCATACAGTTGGCTTAGGGTTTTGATTGATTTTGGCTCAGTTTTGATCAGGCGAGCGTTATTTGGCATTTAATCAGGAGTTAAGGTTTTACGGGCATATTCTCAGAAGAATTTAAATTCCACAGCACTTTGCAGTTTATTCTGAGAACGGGGTTAAATTCGCATTGTTTTGATTTAATCAGTGAAAGAGACAGTGGTTTGAATTCATGTTGTTTTCTTTGGGCCAATCAAATACAGTATGCAGTATTGGATTCACAGTGTTTATGACAAATCAGTGAAGAAGGAATGCGTTTGATCAGTCCATTTGGGTTAACTGCTGCTTTGCTTTAGATATTGAAAGAGACAGGTTTAATTGACCAATATTGTTATTATTTAAGTTACTTATTATTCTAAAAAATTGAATGATTGAAATTTATTTTTCAATTGTTTTAATTCTAAGAATTTTAAATAAATAAATAAACAATAAAGAAAATTAGAATTAATTGGATAATTTAGACTTTTATTGATATTTGAATTATTTGTACAAATTGTTGTTTATAATTTAAATTATGAACAATAATATACATTAATTTAAAATATTACATAAAATAAAAAACTATCCTATTCCTAATATTCTTCATTCTTCACTCCGCTCCGGTGCTCCATTTTTTTTATCTGCAAAAAGAAGCAAGAAAAGTCAGAAAGCAGTTAATTAAAGACAGTTAAAGTTGCTCATCATTAGGGGCCACTGACTGGGATCAGTTGACCCTCTCTGCAAATCACGGGATTTCTCCCGGTTCACAAAGAGGGAAGAATTCCATTTTTTTTTATTCATGAATGTCAAATGCATAATTTCTAAAAATTCAAACTGCAAACTTCCAATTCAAACTAAACTGAAAAGTCCAATTCCCACTTAAATGCCAAAGATATCAAAGAAAATCAAGGAAGTACAATTGCTGCAAAATCTATCCCAAGCTGTCAAAGGAGATATGGAAGATATTACAAAATCCCAAGATATCAAGGAAAAGTCAGCACACAAAGCACAAAAGCTGGATAAAGAGGATGTAGTCAAGAAATGTAGGATGCAAGCAACTTGAATCTTAAATCATCATTTCCCATCAGTAGGGCCCCTTCAGAGCAAGTACAAGAAATAAAATTATATAAAATTCTTTACTGTACTATAGAGTTAGAAGAAGAGAGAAAGAAGCATAGGCAGGTTTAGGCTTAGCAGAAATAACAAGACAGAATATATACAAACTAAAAAGCTTGCTAAGAGATAATACTCTGCCTCAATATACAAACCTACAAGCCAGTACAGCACAGTAAAAGAGAGAGAGGGAGAAATATACAAAACACACAATCCTGCCTCACCATATGCTGCACTACCATAACCTGAAAACACAACCTCAAACCTTGTTAAGTCCAATAACATAACACAATGGCATAACCATCAAACTTCATCAACCCTGCCCAACCACATAGCCTGATAAACCAAGTGCAGAACCAATACAAAAGCACATAACTCACCACCTGCCTACAACCCTGTTAAAAACACACAAACCCATCCAAGCTGATAAACCAAATTCAAAAAACTACCAACACCCTGTCTTAACCTCAAAACCTGCTAATGCCCTGAACTTGGCTAACCACACAAAACTGATGAAACCATCATCCTGTCAATAAACCATCAAACATACAAACACATAAGCAAAACTACCAAAGTCCCTGTCAAACCATAGCATCCTGTCAAGCCTTAACCACCAAAGACCTGATAAACAACTAAAAACCAAATACAGACCACATACTGAAGCATAACCTACAACAATCAACCCAAAACACAAAACACATTGCAAGCTCTAGACCAAAAGGCAAAACTTACTGTCACAACCATGGACTCATAAACCTGCCTGTCATCATCAAAACCATAGACAAGCAAAGCAACCATTCAACGAAAATTCAAGGCAACATATAGTAGAAAAAGAGAGATAAAGGAGTGAATTTGAAAAAGTTTCTCAGTATACATCATCATAAAACCCTCACACAGCAAGAGATAAGAACGAAGATACCAGGAAAGCATCAAGAAGCAAAGACTCGTCGCCGTTCACGCCGTCCCGGCCTCCTCTACACCACTGAGCCTCCTCAAGCGCTTCCTCGTCCTCTCCTCCACATCAAAGGTAGTATATTTCCTTCCTCATCTTTCTTCTCATCACCTTGTTAAAACAAACACAGCAAATACGAAGATCAGAGCATATAAATTATGACATGCAAGAATCTAAAACAAAAACGCCTAAACCAATTCGAAACGGTGCACTAACCGTCATTTGAGGACTGTCTAGTCCATATGAGAGGAGAAGAGGCGGTAGCGGGGTAGCTCAGGCAGAGAGGCATAGCTCAGAAGCTTGCATAGAAGACGAAGAAGACGAAACTCAGTGAACGGCGCGTTACAAACCCTAAAGTCCTTTGTCTCAACTGAACACACTAATTCCCTAACCCTAAATTCGTTCTGACCCCCCCAAACCTGGGCCTGACCCGGTTCACCCTCTCTGAAGCCCATTAAACACTTCTTTCCTTGTTTAACAAAAAATTATACTAACCATTTATCTCTTACTAACCTAAGTTAATATTTCACAATTAATCTTTTTTTATAACACTAACTTCATTTCTTTTCATTAGTAAAAACTTCTTATACTAATATAATCAAGAAAATATAATTAAAATGTTAAACCCCCTTTTTTATGATTTATTCTTATTATTTTATTTTTATTAAAATACTTTTTTACAAACTAATACTTTCTTTTTTCTAAGCTAATCTTTTTTTATATATACTTTATACATAAATTTCGAAATATTAATTTTGTACATATTATACATTTTTTTATCATATAATTAAAAATTGAAAATATTTTTAGTTAACATACATATTTGTACATAATAATTCAAATACATTTCTTTAATATTAAAATTCACAAACATTTGGTTAAGATACTTTTTGTACATAAACAAATAAAGATACATTTTTTAATTAAAACTTGAACATTTTCTTTTGTACATAATTAAACATATAAATTAAAGATTCATTTAAAACATTCCTCTAGGTCAAAAACCCTAATACGTTTCAATTTCACAATTCGCACTTGTAAATAATCACAATACATACTCATATACACACTTACCCTTACACAAAATATATTCACGTTGCCTTATACACATTTTTTTAATCTTATATCTGTATATTCGATATTTACATTTTGATCGCACATTCGATTTGGTTGTAACTTATTTGATACTATAAGTCTCATCCCCTTTGTACATTTATACCCCCACTCCCGGATACTATTTTGTAATAGCGTAGATTTTACATTCCGCAATTTACAGTTTTCCAATTATACCATGGTTAGACCTAGGGTTTGTATGTACATAAGATCAAGCGCTAGATAACCTAATACAAGACAAATACATGTAATCAATACACAATCACACTTGCACCCTCTAGGGTAATCCCACATGTTGCCTTCCAAAATGGGCCATGCTTGCACGTCGAGTATCTTTGGCAAAACAAAATCAAATGATCATAAGTCTCAAAAATGTTGCCTAAACAGAATGATCATAGTCCCTTCAAAGCAAATTGCCAAAGACACTTGGCATCATTGCATTCATGGTCCACACGATGACCCGCGCCCGTCCCAAATAAACTTCCTAAACGCAAGATTGTCTACCAATTTCAATGGTAGAACAAAATTGTAAAAAGGGGTTGAAACATGACAAAAACCTTTGAGTACAATAGGGTAGACAAAACTCTTAGTTACTTGAGATCAAACTTGCAAAAACACTTGCCTTCTTTTCAAAAACCACAATCCACAACACTTTCAAACAAACTCTCAAAAACATTTGAAAACATCTTTTCGAAAAGATCCACACTTTTGTAAAACACTCAAACACGAGTCAAATACATTAGTCGCCTAAAACAAGGCATCTTTTTCCAAAACATTTTCAAAAAGCACCCACACACACACATTCAAGCACCATTTAAAACAATTGAAAACAAAAGGCAAAGTGATCTAAAGCAAGTAACTAAGAGCCCATGGATAACCATGGATAGAAAGGGTGCTAATACCTTCCCTTTCTATAATCTACTCCCCGAACCCAAGAAAACATCTCAAAAGGTTTTTGCTGTGCTTTTTAACCTTTCCTTAGGATAAAATAAAAAGTCGGTGGCGACTCTTGCTAACCGCAACATTTGCGAATACAAACGCAAAACACTAGTCAGTTCTCCCACCGTATCACAGAACTGGCGACTCTGCTGGGGATAGTATAAAGTGGGGTTACCTTAGGGTTTAGATCACCTTTACTTTCACTTGATTGCTTTGTTTGCTTTACATTTGTGGGCTTTGTATCGGAGTTTTATAGATCATAACCCGGATCTGGGGAAACCTTTTTAGGTAGCAACAAGGCTGTGAGGGAACTGTGCGGGGTATACCGACATGGTTGAAGGAGTCTGCTACGTTGATGTGGCACTTTTGTGTGTACCGGTAACCCTTGAGTTCAGTCAAGGAGAGTACGGGGCCGCCACGTGGTGTCGCGAAGCATCAACTGACCTTAGGAACCTTAATCGAACCATCTTGGCCTTTTTAGGGTAGTGAGATAACTGACTTTGGTGCAGTCCGAGGTTGGTTGATACTCGATACTACACTCAATTGAGGGTTGCTTTCCTGGAATATTTCGGTCGCCAGTTCAGTGGCTAAATCGAAACGATGAACAATGAAAGCAATCCAGTGACGTTGGGACCTTTAGAACCCGGTTACTTTTGATAAGACAGGTTTTAACCAACAAACTGAAAGAGGGTAGTACCTGAACCTCATGCAAGCCTAAACCTAAGGACTTGTTTGCTTTGTGTGAATATTGTTTGCCTGTATATACACTCACTTGCTTGTGCATACATGTACATAACATCATGACATCATACCGTAGCATTCTAGCATTTTCAATAACCATTTCAAGGATCTCGAGGGTTCTTTTGATGCAGGGTTACGTTGAACCAGACGTCTATCAAGGGGCAAGAGGTTTCTCCTCTAACCAATCCAGTCAAAGTTCAAGTACAACAACTTGAATCAGTGGCTATGACCCACTCGACATGGTGAGCTTGATTCTATTGGAAAGACATCCACCGATACAAAGTTCTCCAACCAAAAGTTCAAGTACAACAACTTGAATCAGTGGCTATGACCCACTCGACATGGTGAGCTTGGTTCTCGTGAAAAGACATCCGCCGATACAAAGCTCTCCAATCAAAAGATCAAGTGCAACAACTTGAATCAGTGGCTATGACCCACTCGACATGGTGAGCTTGATTCTCGTGGAAGGACATCCATCGGTGCAGAGATATCCAATCCAAGAGCAGGGTTCAACCTCTAACATTTTCTTGTGTTTACCCCGAGAGATCCTTGAAAGCATGCATCCACATATCATGCATTGCATTTTGACAATCGTTCCTTTTTCAGGTTTCCTTACTCTCCTGCTGTTTATTTCAGCAAGAGATGGCTCTAGAGCGGTCTGTCAAAGACATCCAAGACCAGACTGCTCAGCTGCAGGAGATGTTCCTGAACTTGTCTCTGGGGCAAGAAGAGATGAAAGCTCTCCTCACCAAAGGCCTGGGGAATTCCAACAATGCCAGGAGTGATCAGATTGCGGAGCTGCAGTTTGATCTGACAACACTGAGGACTCAAATGATGGGACAGTTGGTGGGCCAGATGGCTCTCATCCAAGACTTATCCCAAAGACAAGAGGAACTCAGAGTTCTTGTCCGCCAACTGCTTCCAAACAACCAACTGGGGCAAACATCTGAAGTTGAAGAGCAAATCACCGCTCAACCTCCATCAACTCAAGAAGACAAGGGGAAAGCTCCTTTGCTAGCTTCAGGGTCACAATCCCATCAACAACCTCGCCAGCGTCAACGGGGGGATCGGCGTAAACAAGAAAAGTCGGGAAGACAGTTCACAGAGACTGAAATACCATCATTCTTCATACTGAAGCGCCTGTTGGAGGTCAACTTGCTCACCGTAAAGGACCCTCCTCAGAAGCTTAATATCTCCTCTCCTCACTTTAATCCCGACGCATTCTGTGTTTATCACTCCTACAGCCCGGGACACAGTACCAACGACTGTTGGGCCTTGAAGAATAAGATTCAAGATCTGATCGACATTGGGGTGCTGGAATTCATGCCGGACGGCGAGATGAAAATCTTCCGTTAAAGGGTTCTCCGCTTGAAGTGACGAAGCTCGAATTGAAAGACTTTTGCTTCTTTTTGAATTTTCAAAGTTGTAATTTCTTTTGCTGTCAAACAATTATCTGTTGATGTTAAACTCTGTTTTCATTAATGCATTGCATATGTTTGTCTTGAATTCATCCATTTGTTTCACTACTCTTATGCTTTTCTTTATGATATTTGACTCTTGATAAAAAGCTGCAAGCCTTTAGAGGGAGGATGACGAAACAATACCATAATCTCATACAGTATGCTTTTGAACAGACCTTGCTGATGATGTACAGGCATTTCTTTCAATTCCCAAACACTGGAGTTATAAGGAAGATAATCCCTAGTCAACCCCTTCGAGCCAAAGAAGTAGGAGTTCTCTGTTCTAAACAATCAAAACCTTTGATATAAACCCGGGGCAGGGTAGTGTCTCAGTTAATTCAAAAAGAAATGCGCATTGAAGTCGCAAACTCTCGGTTCGTAACACAACGAACGACGTCAAGAAAGAAAGCATTCCTTTGGAATCAAAAGACAAGGGTGGTTCCCTATCACATAGACAGTCAATCTCTCAAAAGAGAAAAGCCCGTTGAGCCAAAACCTATAAAGGAGGCCTAAGAAAGCTGGGGCATCCCGCTGACAGTAATCCCGAAAAACGGTAACAGTCAGGCAAAAGTTAGGGATAACAAATCAAAATCAAAATAGTGAGGTCATTACAAAATCCTCGGCAACATGAAAAGTGTTGGAAAAGAAAAAGGAGATGATGACTGTCTCCCAAATTCAAACTGGTGAACCATCACCCAAAAGTCGTTCCAAACTCAAAACAGAGTGTGACGCACAATTAACTGAGCTTAGGTTGAAGAACATCATGAAGAGCGGGTGGGTACAAATATACTTTGAGCCTTTATCCTTTGTTTCTTAAACCGTGAACCAGGCCACGTTACAACCCTTCAAAAGTCCTAATTGAAGCATGGGTTAGTTCGAAAGCATACTGTTACAAAAGGTATCCTGACTCCTGTAGGGCTTTGCTCTAAATCTTGTGTTAACTTGTCTTATGAAAAGTTTTCTGCTAAAAACGCATTTTTCAAAACTTCGAGACAAACATAAACTTTGCATTATTCGAATATCACTGTCTGCATTTAACCCTTTTGTTTGACAGCGAAGAAATTCATACAGCGGATGTTCGGAGGAACGAAAACTCTCTCAGTAAGTCAAAATCACTTCAAGAGGATAACACTTCCATCAAATCTCCTATCAGCAAGGGGCATGACATGTCACAGTTCAATTAACCTGGGGCAGTCCAGTCAAGGTCCAACAGATCTTTCAAAGTTCAGTTAACCTGGGGCAGTCCAGTCAAGATTTCAAGAAATCTCTCAATATGCAGAGTAATCTGATTTAAGACTCCTTCTTCACCACTTGGGGCATTCGAATGTCAAAAGTGTCCAAAAAATCAACTACATTATTCCCAGATTCGACTCCTGTATCCAGCCAGGGCATATCTGTTGACGACTATTTCCAGATTCGATTCCTGTATCCAGCCAGGGCATATCTGTTGACGACTATTCCCAAATTCGACTCCTGTATCCATCCAGGGCATATCTGTTGACGACTATTTCCAGATGCGATTCCTGTATCTAGCCAGGGCACGTCTGAAGAGTTCGAAGATTCGATTCCTGTATCCAGCCAGGGCATATCTGTTGACGACTATTTCCAGATTCGATTCCTGTATCCAGCCAGGGCATATCTATCAACTATCATTTCCAGACTCGACTCCTGTATCCAGCCAGGGCACATCTGAAAAGTTTGAAGATTCGATTCCTGTATCCAGCCAGGGCATATCTATCAACTATCACCTTTCCAGATTCGATTCCTGTATCCAGCCAGGGCATGTCTAAAGAATTCCAGATCAACACCTGCGACAACCCAGGAAACATCTGTGAACGACCAATTGTAGACCAACACCTGTAATAAGCCAGGAATTTATCTACATCACCACTTGGGGCATTCGAATGTCAAAAGTGTTCAAAACCGATGCAGTTTTACACAAGCTCATCTTCAGGAAACCCTACACCGATTCCTCTTCAAGACTTCTGAAACAAGTTTACGGATTCTTCCCAACAACGGATGTCAATCTACCGATTTGTTCAGACTCTTCACAATTTCTGAAAATAGTTTACGGATTCTTCCCAACAACGGAAGTCAATCTACCAACTTGTTCAGACTCTTCTCAAACCTTTGAAATTAGTTTACGGACGCTTCCCAACAACGGATGCGGCTCTATTGCTGATTCAACTTCAAGATTTCTGAAAATAGTTCACGGGTTCTCCAAGTAAACGGATGTTAACCTATCACTTGTTCAGATTCTTCTCAAGACTTCTGAAAACAGTTCATGGATTCGTCCCAAGTAACGGATGTTAATCTATCAGCTTATTCAGATGCAACCTTTGAAATTAGTTTACGGACGCTTCCCAACAACGGATGCGGCTCTATTGCTGATTCAACTTCAAGATTTCTGAAAATAGTTCACGGGTTCTCCAAGTAAACGGATGTTAACCTATCACTTGTTCAGATTCTTCTCAAGACTTCTGAAAACAGTTCATGGATTCGTCCCAAGTAACGGATGTTAATCTATCAGCTTATTCAGATGCAACCTCTGAAATTAGTTTACAGACGCTTCCCAACAACGGATGCGGCTCTATTGCTGATTCAACTTCAAGATTTCTGAAAATAGTTCACGGGTTCTCCAAGTAACGGATGTTAACCTATCGCTTGTTCAGATTCTTCTCAAGCTAACCACCACGAAAGATCGCGCTCGCCAAAATTCTTCCTATCCCCAGCAGAATTCATCAAAATACCCCAGCAGTAACTTATCTTTGCAAATCCCCAGCAAAGCTAAAACTTCAGCTTCAGTATCCCCAGCGGAGCCAGACCATTGAACCTTCTCCCCACAGAGTTTTGGGAGGACAAACCTTGAATTCCCCAGTGAAGTCGCCAGAGTTACTTCCCCTGAAGCTGAAGATTCTCAATCTGGCCTCCCCAGCATGAGTCTACTAGTTTGGAACCCCCCAGTAGAGGTCATCAGGAATTCTCTTCCCCAGCGACAACCAAGGATTTATTTTCCCCGGCAGCAGTCAAGATGCTTTTATCTTCAGCCATCTCGGATTCATGTATCCTCGGCAAGATTAGCTCATCAGCTTACGTGCGCATTCATCGCATTCATGTCATAAACACTGATGTCACGTGCGTTGCATCATGCATCATAACATTGCATACAACTAACCCTTTGCCTTTTCAGGTAAGATCAGTCGACAGACACAGATCAACTCCCAAGATTCATCCAGAAATAGTCCAGATGTGACCCGGACACGGCGACATTCTGATACTTATTCCAGATTCATTCAGACGCATCAGCAGAAACCTTACACCGGTTCCTCTTCAACTTCAAGACTTCTGAAACAGTTTACGGATTCTTCCCTACAACGGATGTCAATCTACCGACTTGTTCAGATTCTGCTCAACTTCTGAAAACAGTTTACAAATTCTTCCCTACAACGGATGTCAATCTACCAACTGATTCAGACTCTTCTCAACTTTTGAAGACAGTTTACAGATTCTTCCCTACAACGGATGTCAATCTACCAACTGATTCAGACTCTTCTCAATTTTCGAAAATAGTGTACAGACACGTCCCAACAACAGATGCTGCTCTATTGCTTGTTCAATCTCAGATAGTTTACAGATTCTCCAGACATGGACGTCAATCTGTTGCTTGTTCAGACCCCTAATTCAGAGATGTTCCAAAACATGGATGCCCTTCTGATACTGGTCCACTCACCATTGACATACAGTTCAACATCACCATATGGCATCTATAAGCCCATCCTCCTACCAGCAGTCGCCGAATGGCATCTGTAAGCCCATTCCCAGATGGCATCTCTAAGCCCATCCCCCGACAAAAATTCTCTCGCACCAGATGGCATCTTTAAGCCCATCACCAAATGGAATCTTTAAGCCCATTCACATCTACCATCACACCGCCGAGTGCAAATTTTCTGGGCACTTTAGTGTCCAATCTTCTTTTACCTTCAAGTCGCGAAAGGAAAACTTGCCAATCTAACACTTCAGGTCAAAGAAGATTGAACAGGGGCAACTGTTGTACCCTAAAATTTGCCCTCGCATTTTTCCCCAAGCAATCTCAACTTCAAGCCTTTCCTGACTTTTCAAACTGGCTCAAGAATCGGACAAACGGACTTTTCTTGTCAGTCAAGCGAAATTAGGGTTTTTACTGATTTTCAGAGCTCTGGATTGTTTCATACAGTTGGCTTAGGGTTTTGATTGATTTTGGCTCAGTTTTGATCAGGCGAGCGTTATTTGGCATTTAATCAGGAGTTAAGGTTTTACGGGCATATTCTCAGAAGAATTTAAATTCCACAGCACTTTGCAGTTTATTCTGAGAACGGGGTTAAATTCGCATTGTTTTGATTTAATCAGTGAAAGAGACAGTGGTTTGAATTCATGTTGTTTTCTTTGGGCCAATCAAATACAGTATGCAGTATTGGATTCACAGTGTTTATGACAAATCAATGAAGAAGGAATGCGTTTGATCAGTCCATTTGGGTTAACTGCTGCTTTGCTTTAGATATTGAAAGAGACAGGTTTAATTGACCAATATTGTTATTATTTAAGTTACTTATTATTCTAAAAAATTGAATGATTGAAATTTATTTTTCAATTGTTTTAATTCTAAGAATTTTAAATAAATAAATAAACAATAAAGAAAATTAGAATTAATTGGATAATTTAGACTTTTATTGATATTTGAATTATTTGTACAAATTGTTGTTTATAATTTAAATTATGAACAATAATATACATTAATTTAAAATATTACATAAAATAAAAAACTATCCTATTCCTAATATTCTTCATTCTTCACTCCGCTCCGGTGCTCCATTTTTTTTATCTGCAGAAAGAAGCAAGAAAAGTCAGAAAGCAGTTAATTAAAGACAGTTAAAGTTGCTCATCATTAGGGGCCACTGACTGGGATCAGTTGACCCTCTCTGCAAATCACGGGATTTCTCCCGGTTCACAAAGAGGGAAGAATTCCATTTTTTTTTATTCATGAATGTCAAATGCATAATTTCTAAAAATTCAAACTGCAAACTTCCAATTCAAACTAAACTGAAAAGTCCAATTCCCACTTAAATGCCAAAGATATCAAAGAAAATCAAGGAAGTACAATTGCTGCAAAATCTATCCCAAGCTGTCAAAGGAGATACGGAAGATATTACAAAATCCCAAGATATCAAGGAAAAGTCAGCACACAAAGCACAAAAGCTGGATAAAGAGGATGCAGTCAAGAAATGTAGGATGCAAGCAACTTGAATCTTAAATCATCATTTCCCATCAGTAGGGCCCCTTCAGAGCAAGTACAAGAAATAAAATTATATAAAATTCTTTACTGTACTATAGAGTTAGAAGAAGAGAGAAAGAAGCATAGGCAGGTTTAGGCTTAGCAGAAATAACAAGACAGAATATATACAAACTAAAAAGCTTGCTAAGAGATAATACTCTGCCTCAATATACAAACCTACAAGCCAGTACAACACAGTAAAAGAGAGAGAGGGAGAAATATAAAAAACACACAATCCTGCCTCACCATATGCTGCACTACCATAACCTGAAAACACAACCTCAAACCTTGTTAAGTCCAATAACATAACACAATGGCATAACCATCAAACTTCATCAACCCTGCCCAACCACATAGCCTGATAAACCAAGTGCAGAACCAATACAAAAGCACATAACTCACCACCTGCCTACAACCCTGTTAAAAACACACAAACCCATCCAAGCTGATAAACCAAATTCAAAAAACTACCAACACCCTGTCTTAACCTCAAAACCTGCTAATGCCCTGAACTTGGCTAACCACACAAAACTGATGAAACCATCATCCTGTCAATAAACCATCAAACATACAAACACATAAGCAAAACTACCAAAGTCCCTGTCAAACCATAGCATCCTGTCAAGCCTTAACCACCAAAGACCTGATAAACAACTAAAAACCAAATACAGACCACATACTGAAGCATAACCTACAACAATCAACCCAAAACACAAAACACATTGCAAACTCTAGACCAAAAGGCAAAACTTACTGTCACAACCATGGACTCATAAACCTGCCTGTCATCATCAAAACCATAGACAAGCAAAGCAACCATTCAACGAAAATTCAAGGCAACATATAGTAGAAAAAGAGAGATAAAGGAGTGAATTTGAAAAAGGTTCTCAGTATACATCATCATAAAACCTTCACACAGCAAGAGATAAGAACGAAGATACCAGGAAAGCATTAAGAAGCAAAGACTCGTCGCCGTTCGCGCCGTCCCGGCCTCCTCTGCACCACTGAGCCTCCTCAAGCGCTTCCTCGTCCTCTCCTCCACATCAAAGGTAGTATATTTCCTTCCTCATCTTTCTTCTCATCACCTTGTTAAAACAAACACAGCAAATACGAAGATCAGAGCATATAAATTATGACATGCAAGAATCTAAAACAAAAACGCCTAAACCAATTCGAAACGGTGCACTAACCGTCATTTGAGGACTGTCTAGTCCATATGAGAGGAGAAGAGGCGGTAGCGGGGTAGCTCAGGCAGAGAGGCATAGCTCAGAAGCTTGCATAGAAGACGAAGAAGACGAAACTCAGTGAACGGCGCGTTACAAACCCTAAAGTCCTTTGTCTCAACTGAACACACTAATTCCCTAACCCTAAATTCGTTCTGACCCCCCCAAACCTGGGCCTGACCCGGTTCACCCTCTCTGAAGCCCATTAAACACTTCTTTCCTTGTTTAACAAAAAATTATACTAACCATTTATCTCTTACTAACCTAAGTTAATATTTCACAATTAATCTTTTTTTATAACACTAACTTCATTTCTTTTCATTAGTAAAAACTTCTTATACTAATATAATCAAGAAAATATAATTAAAATGTTAAACCCCCTTTTTTATGATTTATTCTTATTATTTTATTTTTATTAAAATACTTTTTTACAAACTAATACTTTCTTTTTTCTAAGCTAATCTTTTTTTATATATACTTTATACATAAATTTCGAAATATTAATTTTGTACATATTATACATTTTTTTATCATATAATTAAAAATTGAAAATATTTTTAGTTAACATACATATTTGTACATAATAATTCAAATACATTTCTTTAATATTAAAATTCACAAACATTTGGTTAAGATACTTTTTGTACATAAACAAATAAAGATACATTTTTTAATTAAAACTTGAACATTTTCTTTTGTACATAATTAAACATATAAATCAAAGATTCATTTAAAACATTCCTCTAGGTCAAAAACCCTAATACGTTTCAATTTCACAATTCGCACTTGTAAATAATCACAATACATACTCATATACACACTTACCCTTACACAAAATATATTCACGTTGCCTTATACACATTTTTTTAATCTTATATCTGTATATTCGATATTTACATTTTGATCGCACATTCGATTTGGTTGTAACTTATTTGATACTATAAGTCTCATCCCCTTTGTACATTTATACCCCCACTCCCGGATACTATTTTGTAATAGCGTAGATTTTACATTCCGCAATTTACAGTTTTCCAATTATACCATGGTTAGACCTAGGGTTTGTATGTACATAAGATCAAGCGCTAGATAACCTAATACAAGACAAATACATGTAATCAATACACAATCACACTTGCACCCTCTAGGGTAATCCCACATGTTGCCTTCCAAAATGGGCCATGCTTGCACGTCGAGTATCTTTGGCAAAACAAAATCAAATGATCATAAGTCTCAAAAATGTTGCCTAAACGGAATGATCATAGTCCCTTCAAAGCAAATTGCCAAAGACACTTGGCATCATTGCATTCATGGTCCATACGATGACCCGCTCCCGTCCCGAATAAACTTCCTAAACGCAAGATTGTCTACCAATTTCAATGGTAGAACAAAATTGTAAAAAGGGGTTGAAACATGACAAAAACCTTTGAGTACAATAGGGTAGACAAAACTCTTAGTTACTTGAGATCAAACTTGCAAAAACACTTGCCTTCTTTTCAAAAACCACAATCCACAACACTTTCAAACAAACTCTCAAAAACATTTGAAAACATCTTTTCGAAAAGATCCACACTTTTGTAAAACACTCAAACACGAGTCAAATACATTAGTCGCCTAAAACAAGGCATCTTTTTCCAAAACATTTTCAAAAAGCACCCACACACACAAATTCAAGCACCATTTAAAACAATTGAAAACAAAAGGCAAAGTGATCTAAAGCAAGTAACTAAGAGCCCATGGATAACCATGGATAGAAAGGGTGCTAATACCTTCCCTTTCTATAATCTACTCCCCGAACCCAAGAAAACATCTCAAAAGGTTTTTGCTGTGCTTTTTAACCTTTCCTTAGGATAAAATAAAAAGTCGGTGGCGACTCTTGCTAACCGCAACATTTGCGAATACAAACGCAAAACACTAGTCAGTTCTCCCACCGTATCACAATTTCCTTCCGTGGATTAGGAACAGGAGCAACGCCTACCAAATCTTCCTTCTTTCTCTTCCTTTCATTAACATATTTCTTGAGTAATGCATCCTTTTGACGAAGCTTCTCATCATGATCAATAAACCAACCGTCTTGAATAAATAACATATCCTCCTTCTCCTTCAGCTGTCGAGTCAAGACCCTATTTTCGTATTCAGACATATTATACCTTTCCTTCCAAGCATCTCTTTCAGACTTCATTCTAGCCAGATTTTCTTGGTACTCTCTCATGTTCTCGATAGGGATATCAATAGATAATGATGCAACAGTAGGGAATAAAGGTTTCTCGGGATTATAAGGCATCTTGAGAGCACAAGCCCTAGCACGAACCCATTGAAGGTAAGGCTCCAAAGAAACAACACCTTTATGCCCTAACATGTCTCTCCCCTTTCTATGGATGTGATGCCAAGCCCTTTCAATCTCCTCCTTAGCTGCTTGGTGATCTTTTCCTTCTTGTAGAAAGAAACCACTCACATGAATCTTGTTCGGCTTGTCCCTCAACGGGTATCCAAACTGGCGGTGCGCGAGAACAGGATTATAATTAATTCCTCCCTTCGTACCAAGAATAGGCACATTGGGAAAAACACCATAACTATCGATGATCTTCACGTTGTAGTAAACTCGATTATACCAATCTATGTCGGAGTGAGTAAAAGCCATAATTTTTGGCGCCCATCGTGGCTCTTTCTCGAGATCCTAGAAAACATAAGACCTAGGTAGATGAGAAACATACCACTGGTATAACAACGGTGCACAACAGATAATCATCCCTCCTTGATATGAGTTTCGAAGATGGATGGAATAGTAGGTATCTCCTAGCAGCGTAGGGACCGGATTTCCAATCAAGAAGATTCTAATGGAGTTGATATCCATGAACCTATCGATGTTAGGGAACAAAAATAATCCATAAGCAAGTAAAGCAAATACATCTTCAAAGGCAACAATGTCTTTTATCTCAGCAAAGTGACGAGCTTTCTTCAACAAAAATTGCGAAGGTAAGCCTCATATTCCCCCCTTAGTAGTCATGTTCTTTTCTATCTCTGACTTCCTCAAGTGGGTGATGGTTGCTATCTCGTGAGATTTGGGTTCCTCTTCTAAACCATAGAAAGGAACACAGTCGGTGATTGGCAAACCAAGTATATAGGAGTACTCTTCTAAAGTGGGCATTAACTGGTAATCAGGAAAGGTAAAGCATCGATACAATGGATCATAGAATTGGACCAACGTACTAAGGATGCCTTCCTTCATCTTGCGCTTCATGAGATGGATAATGGATCCATATTTCTTTTGAAACTCCGTTGGGTTCTCAATCTTAGGAATCAAACTCTTTAACTCTTCAATCTCAGGCTCCTTAAAACTATAACTTCGAGTGTTTCTTTTTCAAAAAACCATAGTAACAGTACCTGAGATGTCTGCAAAAATCATTCTTAAGTTCCTTGAAAAACATGTTTTAAAAAAAATGCTTATGGATGTATGGATGAATGATAATGCAACAATTACACATAAGTTCCCAAACATGGGGTTCAAAGGCTCAACGCTTCAAGCATGGAGTCAAAGGTAAAGCCCACCCCCAGGGTATGTACTAAAGGTTTAATCACACCTGCAAGACAAGGTTCTAAGAGTTCCCAAAGTCTACATTCCTCCTTCGGATATTACCAACGTCTTGATTACTCAATAATTAGCAATATTCTCAAGAGAAACTCATCCGAGCATAGCATCGCATGACAACTACTTCCGGATTACTCTGTTATAGTTTCTGCGTTACACCTAAAAGGCCAAGATGGGTTAGGGTTCTACGGTTCTCATCTTCTCTGGCTCCCAGGTCGAAAGAAATAATGTCTTCCCGATTACTCGGTAAACAAATACTACATTCAAAGGGGCTTTCCACTGAGTGGGGGATTTCATACCTCCTTCTTCGGGATTACTCCCTCAAAGTTAACATGACTATACCGCCCGTCCTATTCTTAAGTGTAACTTAGTCCGGGTATAGGACTTGTCCTTTGTAAATATCATTAACACCCAAATAACCGCAATATAAACATATAATCTAACAATCAAATAATGATAAAACAGATAAGACAAACTAGGCTTAACCCACTTTAGGGATGAACCAACAAGAGGTAAATCTTTCCCCAACAGAGTCGTCAATTCTATAGCGATAAAAAATGTAGCGGGGTAAATCGGAGATCGAGCTATTAATTAACTCAACTCACAAAAGCAAGAGTCGCCACCGCGCTTTATTATTTCCAAGGGAAAAGGGAAAAGAGCGAAATAAAACCCTAAAATATGCAATGTAAAATAATATTTAAAAGTAATGAAAATACAATGCATTTTTGAAAAGAGATCTAGAGTTCGGGGATTGGTTATGCAATAGGAAGGTATTAACACCCAATGCATCTATAGTATCCTATAGGAACCTTTATAAATATCTATTTATTAAAATTGTTTATTTGATTAAAATGGTTTGTTTGGCTAAAATGGGTGTGGACGAGATTTTGAAGATACGATGACCTAATGTCGAAGTTTTGACTTAAAAGGAGTGAGTTTGAAAATTGAATCTTTTAGGAAAATTATCTTAGGTTTAGCAAAATAGTAAACAAACAAAAGATGAATGAGGGTATTCGCACGATTGGATGAGATGTGTTTGATGACGTGAAGTCAACAAAGTTAAAACATTTCCCTTGGAATTGAACGGACGAAAGATATAAAGATTTAACGATCGATGATAAAATTAATTAAAATGACAATTGAACAATTAAATAATGAAAATTAAATTACACTAGCATGCATTTTGAATAAATTAAATAAATAGAAATGATTAAAAAAATATGAAACATGTCTTTTTAATAATTAAACAAATAACAAAATTAATCAAAGACTAAATTATGAAATATGTATTTTTTGAATAATTAAGATAATAAAAGATTTAAAACCAGTTAACAAAAATTAAATAAAAATTATTTATAAGAGATGTGGTTTTTTATATTTATAATGAAATAATAATAATACATAAACTAAACTAATATATATAAATCAAATTAATAGAATTGAAAGAAAAGGGTTAAAAGAGCAAGAAAACAGAAAAATGCCCCAGCAGGGATCGAGCTTGAGCCTTAGGTTGTCGATGGTAAGCCTTTCCACTGAGTCGTGTTTGTTTATCTATTATGGCTATGTTCTAATTAAAATATAAGGGGAATAATGATAATATGATTGGGCCAACATGCCCAATAGGGCTGACCCGGTTTGGAAGAGAATAAGGAAATGTTTTGGAAAACCCTAATAACAAAGAGGCGTTGTTGTTGTCATTGTGAAGGGAAAGAAAATTGATTATTATTAATTCCCAAAAACTCTGTTTTCCATGTTACCATAAACAAAAATCAAAAATTGACTCTCTCTCTCTCTCTCTGAATCACCTTCATCATCTCTCTATCCTTGCTCTCTCCACGACTTCATCCATCTTTTCCACCTTCTTTCTCGTTCAAACTGCTTTCCTCCTTCAATTTAGTTAACAACAACATAACCTTCCACTTCGTCTCTGCCTTCAAACTCAAAATCTACGAAAATAGAAGAACAAAAACGGAAGGGGTTTATTCTGCTCGCGGTGATGCATGTTGTAAATAGAAGCAACATTATTCTTCTGTAAATCATTGAAATCGTCAATGTAATTCGAGGCGGAGGGGTCAGCGGTGTAACCGACTTGAGAAAAGTGTTATTCTATTCATCAAGGAGAAAGGGTTCATTAGTGTTGGGTTTTTGTTCTGAGTTTTGGTTCTGAGTTTTTTGTTTCTGAGTTTTTGGTTATGAGTTTTGGTTCTGAGTTAACAGGTTCTGGTGTTTTTGTTCTGAGTTTTTTGTTCTGAGTTTTTGGTTCTGAGTTTTGGTTCTGTGTTTTTTGGTTCTGAGTTTTTAGGTTATGAGTTTTTGGTTCTGAGTTTTGGTTCTGAGTTAACAGGTTCTGGTGTTTTTGTTCTGAGTTTTTTTGTTCTGAGTTTTTTCGATTCTGAGTTTTTTGGTTGAGTTAACAGGTTCTGATGATTTTGTTCTGAGTTTTTTGTTCTGAGTTTTTGGTTGAGTTAACAGGTTCTGGTGTTTTTGTTCTGAGTTAACAGGTTCTGCTTTGAAGTAATGTTATGGTGCAGAAGTAGCAGTCTGAAGCCGGCAGAAGAATGGAAGATGATGGAGGAAGAAGAAAGAGGATACAGTGGGTGGTAAGGTTCTTTTTGTGAAAGACTTAATGGTTTGTACGTTGTTTTAACAGTAATTTTGAAGTATATTTTTATCAATTAATTTATGTTATTACTATTATTATGACTTCTAAAATTTCTAAATATCCATATGGTGCAGTGACTCAAAATACAACAAAAAGTATGATAAAGCAAGCATTCACATAGCATAAAAGTTGTGTAAAGAGAAGATTCAAACATATGAATGAGGAAGTTATGCAGAAGTAAATAGGGAAGAAGAAAAATACCTATCGGAGCCTCTCCGATGGGGCTTCAAAATGTTAAGTTTTCTCTCCTTGAATTTCTGTATTTTCTTGTTGAGTTTTGTGTTACACTTGCTAAATTTTTTATGTGTGGTTCCCTCTGAACTTTTCTCTCTCACTTGGTGTTCCTCTTCTGTTTTTTTTTTTTTGCGATTCTTGGACAAAACTCCTCCCTTTTTCTGTTGATAGAGGCCTTTATTTATAGTGAAATATATGGGGTTTTAGGGGGGAAAATAGTAGAGATTTGAACTGTTTTGGCAAGCTGTTTTCATGCTTTGTTCACAGAATTTATTTGAACCATTTTGATGCAATATGTGGCTACTTTGATGCAGGTTGGAGCAGACTGTATAGTAGTTTACAGCAGATTTTGGCAGCATTTGGGGCTGCTGTATGTTGCTGTTTTTTCAGGCTGTTTGTAGCATTTTACAACATCTTTTCTTTGGACTGCCATGCTACATTTCTGGGCTAGTTTGCTGCCTTGCTGACCAGTAAAAATGCAACAAAATTGGGCTGGAAAATGGGTTGCAAAATGGACTGCATTAGCAACTTTGTTGGGCTGGATTTTTTTAGTGTTGAAAATATATTTTGTACAAACTTGTATTTTCTTTGCAACTTTGTAATAATAACTCAAATAAATTTGTAACACAAATGGAATTTGTTCTCTAATATAATTCCTTTAATTCTTTTGTAAAATCATGAACAACTTTGAATCTTCGATTGAAATTTAGAATCTTGATACGTCTTGATAAAATTCCAAGTCTTCCATTTGAATTTGGGAAATAATTGAATAAATAATAATGCAAGCCTTAAGACTTCAATCTTTCATTTTGTAATAGAAATCAAATAAATCCCATGAATTGATCTTATAATAAAATAGTAACCATCATGTATTTAATCTTGTGATGAACGATTAATTGGATCGAATTTCTTTTCCCAATATCTTCTTGAATAAGTGCTTCATGTGTGTTCAAATAACCATAATGTAAATTCATCAAAATAACCACACAAAATAATCTTGAATAAATATTTCCTGCAATAAATGATTATTCTTGAATGAGATCTCTTGGTAGCTCCTCTTTAATTATCACTTGAATTCAAATAAAGAAAATTCCAAGTGTTTCGAATAAATTCTTCTAGAACGATTTTGAATTTAATCATCTCATTTTGACGAAATTCACCCCACATCATGAAAAAATTTGCAGATGACTTTTGGTCGAAGTGATCGAAGATGACTGGCATAACTTGGTTTTCTTGTATTTTAAAGCAATGTGAAACACACATGAACCAAAGGCAGTAAAACTTCGACTGTTCTTTCCGAAAAATTTCAGAGACACTGGAGATCATCTGTTGGACATAGTGTGGAAATAAACACACGATTCTCTGAAATTCTTTTGATGAATCAGCCTTTGAGAATCAACGACCAACCACATTTCTGTCCCGAGACTCGTAACCCTAATTGATGTGTGACGTCTGATGCTCTTCTTTCAGACCTATTTCCTGCACATGGAATAAAAAAAAACAAAACATATTCTTCGTGCTTGATTAATGGTTAGTCATTTATAAGATAAAATGCTCACAACACTCGATAATCTCTACACAGTCAAAGCTCAAAAGTGAAACATTCTAAACCTACCATATTCTGTGACCTTGATGTATATATAAAACACTGCAAATGAAGTAGGGGTCTTAGGTCAAAAATTGGGGTATGACATCGGGGTTTAAAAAAGTAAGATAAAAAAATGATCAAAATATTTTTTTAGTCTATTTATTTAAGAAAATGTGTTTTTGCATTTTTATTAAATAAAAATAAAATAAAAAAATAAAAAAAACATAAAAAATATAAAAGAAAATAAAAGGTTGGGGCCTGAGTTAAAAGTAAAAGAGAGGGTGAGAAAATCATTTTGATTGGCCCAACATATTCCCTTTTTAACAAAATAAAAAAGAATGAAATGGGCCTATGGTTAGTAAGAAATCAGAGGGTGATAGGAAGGAAAAATGAAGAAACAGTTATGGCCCATGGCCCACGTGCTTTGGAAAAGGAAAATAACATGGAAAATATAAAAATGGGATGTTGGGGATCGAACCCAGGTCATAAGGGTGAACAGGCGCACGCTTTAACCACTGGGGTGGTGATATATCTGTTGGTCTATGCAAAAATTATTGCATTAATTATAAAAACCCTTTCTGAATGAACATCTTCTTCTTCCTCGCTCCAGCCACCGTTGATGCATTTTTGAATTTTCAAACTTTCTCATTTCTCAACCATTTTAGAATGTGTAAATATCAAACTTGTTAGAAATTTCATCACAATTTAAACCATATAAATAATTTAAGCTAGCACTCAAAGATGAACACGAATTTCTGTTGGTACCAAATTATGACCTAATTTTTTTGTAACTTCAACTTCAAAATCTGCATCACTCAGGCAAGATAAATGAAAACTAAGGGCATGGTTATCTTCAGGACAATGATTTCTACATTTTATCTTTACAAAATAACTACTAATGATGCTTGTATGAGAAGTTCAAAGTTGAGAAAACTTACCTCAAAACTGGAAATCGTGTTTGAAGTTTGAGAACTCCTGGAGATTTTGTGATGATCTAAGTAGCTTCGCTGGATTCTTAGGAAGCTAATGCAATGCTTAGTTTGGATTGAGAGTGGTTGAATCTTTCTGTAGAAGTCAACGTGCAGAGCTCTATTTTTGAGTTTGGAAGATGGGGAAGATGAGGTTACAGTTGTGAAACAGGGATGGAGATGATTTATATTTGATGTAAGGAAGCTTTGAGAATGATTTAGAGGGAAAACACATGAGTGGACTGTGATATTGAAGTTTTTGGCCAGAAATGACAAATTATGGAGGTTTGGATGCAATTTTGAGTTTTCGGGAGTTTCAGGGTTTTTCAAGGCTTGTGAATTCGTGTGTTAGATTGCAAATGACTTTTCTATTTATAGAGGAAAGGTTTGAGGGTTTGAAATAATCAAAAACAAGAAATCACATGTTATGGTATTGAAACTTGTTTTTGAAGCAAAGTTGAAATTCATGGTTTCAATGTGAAGTACAAGAGCTTGTACGGTGGTTAATATGTTGTAGATATGTCGCTTCTTACTTTAAAATGTTTTGGAGTCAGAAGCAATAATGTATGGGCTCAAGGAGAGTTGACATTGTGTATAAAGCAACTTTTCAAGAATGGAAGTGTGAACTTTGTTCCATTAATGGAAAAATGGTTTGGACAATGGCTCAATCACTTTGATAATGGATCAATCAATTGTGTAAACATCTTATTTTGGATATATTTGAAATTTTAAAGGCCTGCAAAGCAAGATTATGCAGCGTGCTTGAAGTTTGGATCAAGTGTTCTTCATGAAAAATGACTTATAATTTAAGAATGGATGCCCAACTTCTTCTCTTTTATTCTCCTAGCTCAAGTATGATCTCTTCAAGTTATTGGACATTTTGGAATGCTTGAAACTTTGTCTATAACCTTCATGTTGACCACTTTGGATAAATGAAATTGGAGCTAGGTGAAAATTGGTCAAGAAATTAGGTCAAAAAATCTGCCTAAACTTGCTAAAATTTTCACTAAGTGTTTTATGAAAAATTTCATGACTTTGTGAGCTTATATATTTAAATCTAAGAATTTTTTGGACATAAACCCTTTAATACAAAGTTGTAGAGTTCATCAAGATCTACAACTTTCATGTGGAAAGTTTTCCTTGAATCATCTTGCATCTTGGTGAAAAATTGTCATGAAGTATTGAAATTATCAAGGTTAAAAATACTTAGAAATTTTATAAGTATTGAAAACTTTGAACTTTTGTGGAATTTCTTGACTTTCTTGATTATTGATGATCAAGTTTGATATTTTTGAGTATCAGTTGATCCAAAATTCAAGTATCAATCCATTGATCTTAAGAAATGATTTTAGCCATGAATTTAGGTCAACATGTTGTGTTTTAATCCTTGAAATCATGCTTCAATCCATTGGGTCATGTACTAGGTCAAAAGTCAATGATCAGTCCATCTCAGTCAAAACCCTAGTTTTGACAAATTTTCCCTTTTGATGATTTGAGTACTTTTCTTAAAGCATTGTTATTAAAACTTGATCAATTGATGAATATGAATTCAAAATGTTGATGTTGGCCAAAAATCATGAAGTTTGACTGTATATTGACCATAATTGACTTTTTATCCCATACAGCTGATTTTCAGTCATCTGAGCAATTAAAGTAGCAAATTTGTGATGCAAGACTTAAAACTTGGTATGAGTAATCTTGGAGACCTATAATGAACCATGAAAGTAATTTGAAGCATTAAAATTCCAATTGTCCTTGAGAAAACAAAAACCCTAATTTGGATGCTCAGTGCTTAGGAGGTGAGCTTGTCTGATCGAACCCTTGAGTATTTGAAATCTTTTGTGAGAAATATCTTGAGAAAAGAGATGGAAAATTTTGGGGTACAACATCAGCCAAGAGATTTTATAGGTTTTGTGGTACACAAGAAGGGTATAGAAATCAACTTGAACAAAACCAAGGCGATTTTGAGTACAAAAGCGCCAACAACTAAGAAAGAGCTCTAATCTTTGTTAGGAAAGATAAATTTTTTAAGACAGTTCGTGTCAAGCAGATGGCAATTGATTGAAGAAATTATTGAGTTGGGGGCCACGTTTATCCTAGGAAGTTGAAGCTAAAAAGTAGGTTAGCGGTCGTTTGTTCGCAGACATGACGTTTGAGAGAAAAGTCGTGATTACGATGACGTGATTTCGTACTAATTAAGAAGGACTAAAATGCCCAGTTTTACCCTTTTCATTCAAAAAGGATATTTTGGGGGGCAATTTGTTGGCTGGGATTTTTGACAAGGACCAAAATCCATCAAAAAGAAAAGGATAAAAAAGGTTCTTTGGAAAAGGCGATTTATGTGATTCGACTATTGATACAATCGACCTAGAGAGATTCTATAAGTAAGTGATTGGGCCTGAAAACAGAAGCAGTCAACCAGGGAAGACCTCATAAGTCATTGGGACTAGAAATGTCAAAAGTCTCAAAAGATCCATCAAGCGAGCAAAGCATTTTGGAGGGAAACACGACAAACGTGTGTTCGAGAGTACGGATGAAAAACTTGGGATCATCGAGAGGAGCTACAAGATATACATGGTGTACAGAGAAGAGAAGTTTGCTAGAAAGTAGTTATATTTTGTGTATTATAAATAAGGAACTTAGTCCATAGTGTTAAAGGTTCAAACTTTCACATCCCTATACGCTAGTCACTCAGAGTACCTAAACGAATGAGCCAAATAAATCAAGCTAGGGAAATGTATGTTTGAATCAACTTATTTTCAACTATTTTAATGTTATGTCATTTATGTTTATAGTTTAAAATGCTTTTCATTTTATTTTAAAAGTCTTGCTTTATTGCTTATAAACTCGTTTGACACCAGTCGAACGGATCCTTTTTGAACACACTTTATGAAAACACTCAAAAACTGAAGCACTGTACTGAGATTCCTTGGTCGATCTCGCCAGTAAACTTTTGTTAAGAGACCAGTGTTGTTTATTGAAACCAGAGGTAAACACATGGGTTGAATATGAATCCCCTTAAGTGTGTATTTTTTGTGTAGGAAAGTGATGTTTTGGGCTTTGTGGTCCATAAGAAGGGAATAGAGGCTGATCAGAACATGACGAAGGCTATCATGGAAGCGAAAGCGCCATCGACAAATAAAGAGTTGTAATATCTACTTGGGAAAATAAATTTCTTGAGAAGATTTATTTCAAACTTAAGTGGACACACTCAGGCCTTCTATCCCCTTATGCGTTTGAAACAAGGAGGCTTCGAATGGAGGCAGGAACACCAAGAGGAATTTAACAAGATCAAACAATACCTTGTTCGACCCCCAATATTGTCACCCCCTTGTAGGAACAAAATTATGAGATTGTACATATATGCATCAGATGTAATCATAGGAAGTATGCTCACTCAAGAGGATAAGAATGGCATCGAAAGAGCCATCTATTACCTTAGTCAAGTACTTAATGATGCAGAAACTAGGTATAATATTGTAGAAAAATTGTGTCTACGTTTGTACTTTTCTTGTACAAAATTGAAATACTATATAAAACTAGTTGATATGTACATTTCTTATCACTTTTATGTTATTAAGCACATGCTTTCAAAGACAATCCTGCGCAGTTGAATTGGCAAATGGGAACTTGCCCTGACTGAGTATTCCTTGACTTTCATGCCTTTAGAAGCTATGAAAGGTCAAGTAGTCTCATATTTCATTGTTGACCATGCAATGGTCGAAGTTCCTCATAACTATGTGGAGCTATAACCTTGGAAGCTATTCTTCAATGGTTTAACTCATAAATATGGAATTGTAGTTGGAGTTTTGATTATTTCTCCTGACAAAATTTCAACAAAATTCAAGTATACAATTGAAGGCCCCTTTGTTCGAATAATGAAGTTGAATACGAGGCTTAGATAGCAGGACTTGAACTCTTGTTGGAATTGGGGGAAACTAGGGTTTAAATAAGAGGAGATTCTGATTTGGTGAATAAACAAATAACCAAGGAGTACAAGTGCATAGACAAAAATTTGATAATGTACTTCGTTGTTGTTGAAACAGCCATTTTGCTGAAGCGGTAAAGCGGCAAGCAAAAGTAAGTAAGTATTTAGTTTTATCACATCGTCTCCATATGGATTAGTGCTACTTAATTTCCGTTCGATGAGTCTCGTGTTCTTGAGTTTGGTTTTGAATGGGTTTGAAGTAAATGCGGGAATTAAATGTTATGAACATGAAAATTATTAATTCTTCAGAGAAGAGACTTATCAAGCATGCATATAATCCACTCCCCACAAACTTAAACCTATCGACTAGTTATACTCAACCTACAATACTCATCAATATCATCATGTATCAAACACAACATGCACTATATCATCTCTACGACGATCTCTCAACCGACCTCAACAACAAAGAGGTCAACCGTGCTACTCGTGCTGACGGTCTCTCGGCACAACACAACCAGCACATAGGCATTAATCATAGACACCCAAGTGAATAATAGCTCTAAATCTATCACTAGAATCTAGACACTATTAGATAATCATCCCATATAAGAATTCAAGCCGTATATGTCTATAGGAACCCAAACCCCAAGCACAAAGAAAAAATCCAGGATAATAATCGACAGATTTGTAAAGCAAGCTTTATACAATGCCATTGACGATAAATATACATGAGTTTAAAGTAAATACATATAAAAAACCCAAAAAATGAAGAATAAACAAAGAATAATAGAAATGAACCATAAATCTCCCATTTTGTCAGCAAAGATCGATGAGAAATCCACCCCAGATCAGCCGTATGCAAGATTTATAGTTGTTTCTAGGCTAATCTACCAAAAAACGAGGTTGATGAAGTTGGGAGAATAAAAACCACCCCAAAAACCATAAACCTAACAAATGAAATGAAAAGGAAATATAAACAAAAATAAGTCCATACACCGTCACTCGATGCCCAAAAGCGTCACTCGGCAACAATCCTTTATTCCTTGGCCCAACCCGTGCCATACACACAGCTGGTAACAAATATCTTCCATCGCCTGGGGATGGAAAGCTTTTCCCAGCGACAAAAAGCTTCTCCCAGTGATGACATTTATTCCTCATCTAGCGAAACAACAGTGAATCAAGGTAGAAGCTACTGGAAAATTGAATAAAATCTTTCGCTTCATGCTCGCCCGACGATGCAGAATTACAAGCTCATTGCTCGGGGCTCAAGTGCATTGCCCGACGTTGCACACCAAAACAAAAACTTTTGTTGCACAAATTTCATTGGCTTTTCTTCTTTTTCCTTATTACTTTATTAATCAAATGCATAAAATGGAGCTCGCATTGGAATTTATTCTCAATGTTCGAATAACACATAAATTCCTACAAAATAGATACAAAGCTATCAATACATTATGTACACGAAAACACACATATACATAAACTAAACGTATTTACACAAAGTCGGGTTTATTTAACCGATAATAACAACAAAGATTTGATAAGTGCAACAAAAGTATATACAAAAATAGCTATAATTTGCACTTATCAATTATAGCAAATAAGCTGCTTTAAAGATTGGAGCATGTGAACATCAAGCACATTCCTAGACTAAAGAACCAAGAATCCAATGATCTGGCCCGAATAGCCTAAGTATATAAAGTATCAAAGGAAAAGTTAGAGGATTTGATTGAAGTACGAGGAAAAGTATTGGCTACTAAACTATCTCCATCAGATTTGGAAAGTTCAAGTTTAGGATATGAAAACGAAGAGAGTTTTAAAGTATTGGCCATCAATAGTTTGGCAGATAAATATTGGAGGAATCTAATAATAGATTACTTAAAAAATCCAACAGCGAATGCAGATAGAATAATCAAGTATCATATGCTATGCTACATGTTAATGGCAACAAACTATTCAATAAAACACCAAAAGGAATCTTACTTAAATATTTAGGAGAAACCGAGGCTTACTTGGCTTTGTCGTATGTACATGATGGGGCATGTGGAGCATATTAAGTAGGTCACAATAGGAAGTGACTTTTATTTTGATATGGCATGTATTGGCCTACCATATTGAAAGATGGTATAGACTTCTCCAAGGGATTTCAAGAGTTCCAAATTCATGCAAGCATTCAACATACTCCTGCAAGTGAACTTAATTCTATAATCAAGCAATGACCTTTCATAGGTTGGGCACTAGACTTGTTTGGGGAAATTTGACCAACTTCATCCAAAGGTCAGAGATATATTCTAGTGGGAATTACTTATTTTACAAAATGGATTGAGGCAATACCTTTGGTGAATATTGATCAAGAAACTATTATTGAATTCATCCAAAGGCATATAATTTATACGTTTAGAATCCCAAAGACCATTAAAACTGATCAGGGATCAGTTTCACTGGTCGAAAGATGCAGGAATTTGCTAAAGAAGGGGGATTCAAATTATTGACTTCCACAAATTCGAAGTTACGAAAAAAATAATTATTGATTTAATAAAGAGGCATGTGGGAAGGAACCCAAAATATTGGCATAAGACATTGGATCAAGCTTTGTGGGATTTATCGAACATATCCTAAAGAAGCAACCAATATTACACTTGTTTCGATTGTCCTTTGAGTATGATGCAGTTCTTCCAGTAGAGATACATTTACAATCAGTAAGGATCCAAAGGAAAAACGAAATCCCCTCTGAATATTATTGGGAAATGATGATGAATGAACTGGTTGACTTGGATGAAGAAAGATTGCATGCTTTGGAAATCCTAAGGAGACAAAAAGAAAGATTGGCTAGAGATTACAATAAAAAAATCAAGGGCAAAGTATTTTGAAATGATGATTTGGTTTGGAAGGTAATATTACTAATTGATTGAACAAACAAGCTATTGGGAAAATGATCCCCCACACTGGGAATGACCATTTCGAATCATTCAAACATTTTCAAATAACGCTTACAAAATATAAGAATTGGTAGAAGATAAAAGAATCGTAAAGATAAATGGCAAATACTTAAAAAAGTATAAACATATGCTTCAAGAATTAAACATGAAACAAAATGATATAAATGAAAATAAAAATCCAACGTGGTATTATAATGAAATGCCAAGTGGCTCCATTTTAAAGTTACATATCAAATACATAAAAAAGCAAAGTGGCAATACTATAAATGCCAAGAAATCAAAATGATAACTTGTTCTTCATTCTGTCATATTTAACATTCGCCAACCTTAACATATATTCAATTGAGGATTGGGCAACAAGAAGAGCAGAAACTTCTTCCCCCAATTTCTCAGCCTTATCAACATGTTGGACGCTTTAAGCAATTTCCTTGTTGATTTTAGTAGGATCCATATTTCTGATTTCTTGTTGACGAGCCTCTACTTGAGAAATCTTGTCTTGTAGTTATTGGATTTGTTTCTTCTAAAGAGATATAAAACGAGTGCAGACGTCGAAGTCCTCTTGTGTTCTCTTGAAATATTTCTCCATTTTCTCATCTTTTTTGAAGGTTTCCAGAGCTTTCTCCCCTTCAGCCGCATGAATAGCCTACTTATCTTGGAGTTTCGACACAACATCTCGTTACTGATTGAAATTTGCACTGATATGATCAATCAAAGTGCTTATGCCTATTAAGACTTCAGCAACTTCAGATGGTTAAGTGACTATGTTGATTTGGTTGATCAGTTTCTTCAGGCCATAGCACGTGGTGGCATCCTTCTTTAAAGTATCGAACAAATCAGCTTTAAAGATCTTTTCCTTAAATTTTTGAAGAAGTTAGTCAAATGTTTCAACATTCGAACCTTCGATTTAAGTATTCGAAGGGCTGGAGTAACTTTTTTCTTAAGTAGGTCCTCTTATGGTCATCATCAACTTCACATATTCTAGAGGATTGTTTTTCTTCAAAGCCTTTATTTCATCTTGAGAGGGTTTCTGTTGATCATTAGAGTCATCTTGGTGACCAACATGAATGGTGGTGTCTTTTGAACCAACATGAGCATTTGTTTCTACTTCCTCTTTCTCATGGAAGTATTTTTCAAAATCGTCAGACATATGCTTATCTTCATCAAGCGCATCTTCACCAAATTGTGCCATTTTTGGAGAAGAATCAGTTGTGCTGTCATCATTTTGTCCTTCATCAACAAGAATTATCTTGTTTGCAGTTTGGTGTTCTACATGATCACTTTCAGAATCATTGGTTTTTAACTTTTGGGGATAAGTTTCTTTGTCATTTTGGACATTGTCTAGTTTGTTCACATCAGTGGAAGATCCTTTATTAGAATCTTTAGCAGACAAAGTATGATACGAAGGAGTGTTACTGCTAGGAGGAACTTCATATTAAATTAGAGATTTAGTGGGAGTTGGTCGAATATCCTGCAAGAAGAAGAATGTTTTTGAGTCAAATAAGTAAGAAATTATTTTTAAAAAAGATAATGTGTAATAATCCATACCTTCGAGCCTTCAACTCCAGGACTAGAATTGTCGCTCTTAATTAGTTCCAAGACGAAGTTGCCAGATGGCTGGGAAGTGCTTGTCTATTTTGGTGTTAGGGGAATATTTCGACTATAATGGTATTTTTGGGTTGAGAAGCTGCATCAGATAACTCCGCCTTCTTCTTCTTTGTCTTCTTTGGTTTTAAGTAGTGGGAGATACATCTTCATCATCTTAGACAGTCTATGGGATCTCTACAGTTTGCTTCCTCTTCTTGGGAGTAGTAAGAGGTTTTCGACTAACCTGTAAAGAGTAAAGAGATTAGAAGAATAATATAATAAGTAAAGAAACAAATATCAGATTATATTTTAGATGTTGCCTTTGGTTTATCAATCTCTTGGATTGCACTCTCTGATGAAGCAATGGTTTGTTTAGGTGCATCTGTTGATCCTGTCATTGAATTAAGTTTTTCTTTCTTTGGTTGATTCTTTTCAACGACTAAAAAGAACATTTCAAGATGTTACATGTTAGTATAAATTATGAAATAAAAATAATAAAGATGATTGAAGTGATCAATAGATCCTTTGGTTCCACACCTTCATGTTCTGGGGAAAGCATTGTGACATGATTTAGGTCAAGTGAAGGAAGCCTTTGGAACTGTCCAATGTATGCTTAGTCAAAACCACTCGTTCAATAGGTTTTTAGACTCTTGTTTTAAAAAGTTATTATAATTCCCACAGACTAACCAATCGGGATAAGAAGGGTAAAATGCCAGGCCAAAATCAGTGTTGCGTAATTTTGGGAATTTTGGTGGTTCGAGCTTAAAAGCTAAATCATAATTGTCTTCAGATTTGACACATGAGGGAATTTTAAAATAAGGAAGCATTTTTGTAAATTTCTCTTTTAAATTTTTCTCTACATCATGTATGGTTTGACTAAGATCATTTGAATTATAAACAGTTCCAAAGTACTTTTGGAACACATGGATCTCCTTGATATGAGTCTGCGTACCTTTCTTGGACTGGTCCTGCACAGAGGAAAAAGCTTTGGTAAGGTGTTGAGAGAAGAGGGTTGCGTTGAACATGTTTGTAGAGTAATATTTCCTCCACTAAGAATTAAAGGCTTTGGTGAAGCATAAGGATGGATGAAAAGGAATTAGGGAAAACTCAACAAAATTGGCATACCAGGCCATGCATTTGTCTTGATCAGAGCTGGAGAAAGGAATTCCACGAATGCAAAGAGTGTTTTCTTATCGAAGAGTGGTTCATGAATGAGTTGGAAAAGCTCAAATTATCGAGAGACAAAGTTCGGTAGTTAGGCAAGAAAGGTAATATGGCTTTTTACATGCATAAGTATCGTTACAATTAGCCTAGGGAGCAAGAAGGCTTTCCAGATAGTCAAAGTTTATGCTTCTTGAATTGGTAAAGTAGAAGAAAGAGATCTTGTTAACCATTCAGGGCCATGAGTTCTTTTAGCGAAAGGAGCCATCAAAGGAGTAAAGTTATGACGTTTGGCAAACATCATAACATATTTCGTGAAACATTCCTCTAAGTTTCTTCCATCATCATTTGGGGTCAATCGAACCAACCTAGTCCCTTCAAAATTTTGATTCTGATTTCGGGGTCTATTTCATCTACTTTCCCAAAAGTAGAAAGTGAGGGTTTAAATGTGGCATTAAGCCACAATCGGAGGAGCCAATATGGGCCAGCTAACAGTAAGTTGGTACCTGCCTTATAATCTTTCAAATTTGCAGTGGCTTCCCCAAGACACTCATACAATCAAAATAGTATCAATTCACTAAGGCACATGTTTCATCCGGAATGAAGTTGATTAGCTAGTGTTAAAAACCTCTTGTCCACTTGCAAAGATTTACAACAGGAAAATGCATCGAGATAGACACAAAACAAGGAAAGCTATGTGTTCTGAATTAGATACTTCGTCTCCTTCGACATTGTAACACGGTCGAAGAACTGACTTGTGATGTTTTACGTTTGAACGCAATTGTTGCGATTTAGCAAGAGTCGCCATCGACTTTTCTTTTATCCAAAAGGAAAGGCTGAAAAGAACAGGAAAGACCTTTGAGATTATTTTCTTGAGTTTGCGGGGTTGATTATGAAAATGGAATGTATTAGCACCCTTTTCATCCATAGTTATATGGGCTCTTAGTTGCTTGCTAGATCACTTGCTTTGTTTGAAAGTGTGCTTTGTGGTTATTTTTGAAAGTATTATTGAAAAGTGCCTTCGTTTAGGCAAACTTTACAATGGTTCTTGTCTTATAAGAACGTATACAAAGTGTTGGACTTTTAGAAAATATTTCATGTTTTAAAAGTGTTTGGTGTGTTTTTGCAAGGATGTTTGTTTTTAAAGTGAGCAAGCAACTAGGAGCGTTTCTACCTACTCAAAAGTCTTTGTTCTTTTACGCCTCCTTTGATATTGCTATCTTACCATTGATTGATAAGAAGCCTTATCTTTGGATGTAAAGGGATGGGCGTGAGTCATCATATAGTCATGATAGCAATGTTGTGAGATATCTTAGCATTTATCTTTGAGGAACTAAAATTATTTGAAAGACAACATTTAAAGTGTCATCGAGTGACTATGATCTTGTATTTTGATTGTTTTGCTAAGACGTCCCACATGTATAACATGACCATCTTTTAGGCAACAAGTGGAGTTAACCCCAGGGGTGCATGTGTGAATAGTGTGTTTGATTTACATGCATTTAGTCTTTGATTAGGATTTGTCTACTTGTTGATTTTATCTTCCCATAAAATCCTATTTTACTAGCATTTATATGAAAGCGATAAATTACGGAAAGTAAATATTCTACGCTATTACAATCATTAGGGGGATGAAGTGTACAAATTTACAAATGGGGATTGCAATAAATTAAAGTCCTAATTAATTATTACAACCATATTGAAATAATGTACAAGTTAATCTAAAATGGACTTGTTTTGTTTTGGTTAAGAGAAAGAAATAAATTGGCTAAGGAAAATATTTTTAGTCTTTTTGTTGTAAAAGAAAATAAAACAAAGTGTACGCATATAAAGTATTTTTGGGTTTTTTGATTAATGAAAATAAAGTGATGATAAAATAATAAAAGGGAAAATAATCAGAATCAGCGCATTACTGAAAGAGGGAAGAGCAGTAGTTCTGACTCTGGTGTGCTGCAAATCAGAAATAACATGGTAGCAGAAATGGGGAAGGTCAGAAGTTCTGGATCTGGGTACATTGAAGTTCTGAGGTTACTGGGAACAAAGGAAAGCCTAGAAGTTCTGAATGCTAAGGGAGTCTAGAAGCTCTAGTGAAGCTGGGAATCTAGAAGTTTTAATATCACTGGTAGGTCATAAGTTCTGATCGTTTGAGAGAGCCTAGAAGTTGTAATGCAACTGGAGACCTAGAAGTTCTGATAATGGGTATGTGAGGTGTCAATGCTGTTGGATGGAAATGTCTGGAAATTCTGGTCCAGAATCACTGTTTTGACAAGCAATTAAAAGGGATTGATCTAGAAGTTATGATCCAACTAATGGGATAAAAATGTCAGCGGATAAACATAAAAAAAGGTGTTGCTTGGGCTAGAACTTAGGACCCTTAACACTAATGTCTTATGCATGCGGTCTCTACCATTGGGGTGGCTATACATCCAATATTAAAAGCAAAAACATAAACATGTGTGATATGGTGGCAGAACCGACTGTTTGATGCTGGTTTGTGTTTTGTGTTCGCAAAATGTCGCGGTAAGCAAGAGTCACCACCGACTTTTATTTCATCCAACCGGAAAGGAAAAAAGTACAGAAAAAAAATCCTTTTTCGAGATATTCTGAGTACGGGGGGTAAATTATAGAAATGGAAGGTATTAGCACCCTTTCTATCCATGGTTTTCCATGGGCTCTTAGGTGCTTACTCATATTTTTAAAATTGCTTGTGTATGTGCTTTGTTTTTGAAAAGTTGGACTTCGTGATAACCTTTGTATCAGTCCTCAAAGGTGTGACGAAGTTGTTTTGAAAATTTGTTTGAAAAGTGTAAGTGTGAAAAGTTTTGATTTGAGCAAGTACCTACTAGCATCTACCTACTCAAAAAAAGATTGTTTCTATTCTTGTTTCCTTTAGACAGCGCTATCCTACTATTGAGAAATAGGTAGCACCGTCGTTGGAATTGTAAGGGTCAATTTGAAAGGGACGTACGATCACTAAAGCAATGTTAGGACATCTTAGTAATAACCCTAGAGTCTTAAGATCCTATTCGAGGCAACATTTCTGACGCAACATTTCTGAGGCAACATTCGAACGAGACAATTTTTATCTTTTAGACTGGAGGGAAACCACTAAGACACCCTATGCTTAATGATCGTTTATCGAAAAGGCAACCGAAGTAAGAGTATACCCTAAGAGTGATATGTGTGAGTGATTTGTTTTCAGCTATTTATCTTTGCACATTATGGTTTTCTAACTGTATTAATTTTTCATGCATTCTTGTCATACAATCCTATTAACATACATCTAAACAATTAAATATTTGTAGGAATTAAAATGCGAGAAAATAAATCTACGCTATTACAAGGCTTCAGGAAGGGGGATTAATTACATAGCCAAAAACCCGAGGAATTTAAACAAGTAAATAAAACCCTAAATTAAACTATTACAAACCATGAGCAGTTACAAAAATATTGACAAAAATAATAAACGCGCGGCGATTTAAATACGAAGCGACTAGGGTTTTGACCCTTGATCAAACCTATTGACGATTGATTAAAAAATGTTTTTGTTATTTAAGAAAATAAGGAAACAATTAAATTAAAAGAAAATCCTAAGTTCTAATTAATTTTAGATTAAGAAAAATAAATTAATTCTAAAAACCTAATTTTGTATTTTTATTTTATTTGAGAAAGGAAGAAAAATTAAATCAAGAATTAATCTAATTTTCTAATTGAATTTTAATTGTGAAAGAAATTAAAGTTTCCCTAAATTAATTAAACTAACCAATTAAAACATTTGTTAAGAAAAACAAATTTTTTATTATCTTGATTTGTTGATTTAAAATAAAATGATTTTTGTGTTGATTAAAAAAAAGAATAATTAAACAAAAGGAATTAAAGAGAAATAATGGAAATAACCGAACGAGCCTGCTGCCAGCAGATCTGGTTCTAGCTGATGCGTCTAGAAGATGGTGGCCTTCAGAAGGTGAGGCGCGTTAGACCTGGTTCTGGCTGGTGGATCAGAAGATGCTGCTCTTCAGAAGATGAGGTGCACTGGATTTGATTTTGGATGATGGATCAGAAGGTGTTACGCTGGATCAGGTCCTGGCTAGTGGATCAGAAGATGATGAACCTCAGAAAGTGTATGTGTTGGATCTGGTAAAAACAAAGGAGAAAATACCAAAAGCTCACACCTGGGATCGAACCCAGAACAATTAGCTTCTAACTTCCTTCTTCTGGCCAACTGCGCTGGATGTTAACTTGTTAATACAATAAAAACAAACAATATATCAGAAAAAACCAGTCTCTGGCTAGAATAACGCGCCAGAATTTAAACTGGCCAGTCATGTTATGACACACTGTTGTCTTCTTCCCTGGAACTGTCATTTTAGACTCTAAACCTTTACCTACAAACACGTGTCTGTGGCTGAAACCTGTGACATTCAAGAATCAAGCATATGCAATATAAATTCAATTGGGGACCATGGATCAACTGGGTTTGAAACCCTGATCATTATGGTACCCATTATCAGGCCTAATTTTGCTTGAAAACCAAAACCCCAAATTGGAGCACGAAAACCTAACAATGGTAGAAGCTTATTCCTGCACTATAAATTAAATCAAACTGTCCAGAAACATTGCAAACATGATAATAAACACAAATATGTAATTTAGACATGCTGAATATGCAAGAATTTCAGTAATTAAATTCGAATAATTGTGCAAACTGTGTGAATGATAGGAGGAGATTCTGAATGTTCTGACTCCAGCAAACGATTGGGAATGCTTCCTGAAACGCCAAGGAATTGATTTCTGGCCTTGAATTGCTCTCAAAGGTCCTCTATTCCAGAATTTGGATCTCACGTTTTTTTCAAAAATTCTGAGTTTTGTTCTGGTTCTTGGAGGCAGGTTGTGCACGAAAATTCTCTCCTCCAGTATTCCACAAACATTAGTATATGTGTTGAATCCAATTAGGTTAACAATTTTGGATCCAATCTTGAGAATTCATGAGTAGAATATTTGATTTTTAAGCCATATGATGTCTTTCCATAATCATGCCCATCATGCCTTTCTTGTGCCAATTACCATTGATATGATTTGATTATGATCTTCCAGCATAATGAGCTTGTGATTCTGTCCAAAAATCCAATCAAAACAAATCTTTGCTATTATTTACCAATTATTTGATTTAATTTAATTTTTAATAAATAAAAAATAAGAATAAAATAAATAATGAAGCAAGTAACATGTGAATGCACATTTGGGTCGTGGACCACATTATAAGTGAACTGAAAGCATAAAAAGTTAGGTCCATTTAGCAAAAAAAAATGCAAATTTGAGCATATTTGACTTTTGGCAATTTTGCCAAAAATGGTCAACTTTGACAATGCATAACTCTTCCAATTTTGACCCCAGAGAGGTGTTCTTAGACTTTTTAGAAATCTTAGGATGTACCCTAAGCAACCCTTTTGGTATCATCTCAATTGAGTCTTCCATGTTCATGTATGAAACTTTGACCCAAAAGGTGTTTTTGTTGACTTTTAAAAATGACCTATAATGTCAAAATTCATATATTTTTGTGAGTGCATATTTTGGACTTGAGAGATGAAGATGAATTGTAGGGAATTGTATCCTTTTCAAAATGAGATTTGGAGGGGTCATTTCTGATAAATTATGAGAAAGTTATGCTTGGTAAAAGTTGAGTTTACTTTTCCTGCAAAACCCCAATTTAGCGACTTTTGGGTTTTGATGAATTGTGAGCAATCCTTGATGAATCATGATCAACCCTTGATCAAATGATGAATGGTACTTCAAAATGACGATTTTGACCAAAAATCCCGAAGTTTGACTGTATGTGGGCCACAGTTGACTTTTGACTTAGCACAATCGATTTTCAGGCCTTTGAGCAATTGACTGAGCAAACTTCCTCTGCAAGACTTGAAACTTGACATGGATGATATTGAGAACATATTAGAACAATGGTGAGCATCTGAGTCCTTTGTTGTTCATATATCCTGATGAAAAATGAAACCCTAATTTGAGGTAGACTGCCTTAGGAGAGAGTTTGTCTGGTCAACTCTTGAACTTCCTTGAGCAATTTGGGGACCACACATGACATTTGTTGAGAAATATGGGAGGGAAATTTTTTAGGTACAACAACATGTATTACAAAGTAAACTCTGATGATGAATTTCATCTCCTTCTCCACGCCAGTCAAAGCATCTGCAGCTTAGCCATTTCTCAACAAAACAGAAAATGCACACATAACAGTTATGGCAAGTTTCATCATGGTTTCAGAAGTATAAAGTATCAGAATTGTAAATCAGAAACAAACATGAATTTTTCTAATCCTAATTCTAAATCCTAATTTCCTCAAGAAGTTCTAAACTGAAATTCTCTCTACTTAGGAAAAAAATGCATGAAATTTAGGAATATGTACAGAATCAGAGTCAGGATGTCTACATTGTATTTTTGAACATGCAAGCCTATCAATGCTTAAGTACTGAGGTAAAAGTTAGAAGAAACTTACCTTGCAGCTGGAAATTGTTATGTGAACTAGAACCTGGTTCTGACTGTTGTGATGTCCTGGTCAGCTTCCTTCAATTCTCAAAAAGCTAGAATAACCCTTAAGTTAAACTATGAATGACTGGAGTATTCTGGATCAGCCAGGAAATAATGTTCTGATTTTTGAGATGGAGATTGATGAAGAATGTGTTACAGTCTAAAAACAGGAGTTAGGACAATTTCTCAATGCGTATCAGAAGCTGTGTGGGTGATTTGACTGGGAAATGCACAAGGAAAATTAGAGCTTGGATGCAAAAACCAGAAATTAGCAGGTTTTGTATTTGTGTTTACAGTTTCAAGTTCTTTGAAATTTTAGCAAAGTTTCAAGACTTTTTCTCAAATTCTCGACCTCTTTACAGTTGCAAATGAAGTTCAATTTATAGGCAAGGATTTTGGAGCTTGGAGAAACCAAGAGTATAATCATCATGCTAGGGCACTGACTTGTTCTTGAAGCAAGTTAAACAAGTATGGTTCAAGGCACAAAGTAGAGTGGTTAGAAGCTTTTAGCCGTGCCTAAGCTGGATTTGTAAGCATGAATTATGGGAAAGTACCCTCAGAAGCAAAGGCAAAGCATGGGCCCAGCATAAACTTTGTACAAAATTTTGCTTTTCAAGGACAACAATGGTACTTCTATCTCACACGTGGGAAAATCCTTTGGAGAAAGACTCAAAAGTGGGTGTGAGAATTAAATGATGATGGGATTTGTCAAAACAAGAACCTTCAATATGAGATTATGTATCATAGATTAATCTGGATCAGTAGTTCAGTATCAGCGCAACTTAGAACAAATATCCAATCTTCTGATCTTTGAATCTCCTTGCTCCAGCATGTTTTGAAGGAGTTATTAGACTTTCCAGAAAGCTTGTAACATGCTTTGTAGACCTTCTTTTAATTAATCTTGCAAACTCTGTATGAACCTTCGTGAAAACTGGCCCAAAAGTTCTAACCAAATATTGTCTTGGAAAGGCTCAGAATATACCGAGTGCTTCAGTTTTATGGACGTGTCTTCAAAGATTTATAACTTGAAATCATAGCATTTCTAGGAGAAGTTCTGTTCTGCAATGTTTTAGATCTCAATGAAATCTACAACTCTTGTGTCAAAAGTTCTTCCAGAATCAGCTTGCATCATGGTGAAAATCTGGCCAAAAGTTCTAAACTTGTCATATTTCCTAAACACTTAGAAAAATTTCTAAGTATTTAGAATCTTGACTTTTTCAACATAATTTGACTTTTGACTTTCTTAATGAAACAAACTTCATATTCTAACACGCCTTAATGAAATATGATTCCTTAAACTTGATTTTGATCCAAAAGTCAAAGTTTGACTTTTTAGTGTGCAATTGACCATTTTGGTCTTGTGCCAATTCCAAACCTAAATTGATGTATCAGTGCTGCAAACTTGATGTCATGGAAGATCTTGTGAGAAAATCCTTGAGAAATGAGAGGGAAAATTTTGGGGTACAACAACTGCCCCTGTTCAATCTTCTTAAACCTGAAGAGTTTGATTAACACGCCTGTCATTCGTGACTTGAAGGTGGAAGATGATTGAACACTAAATTGCCCAGAAATTTTCACTCGATGATGTGTTAGTTGACTGTGTAGGGAATGGGCTTAGAGATGCCACTCAGAGTGGCTGGAGAGGGTCTAAGGATAAATCTTTTGGTTGATTTAAAATGGAGTGGTAGATGTCTTCGTCTGTAGATTTTTCTGCAAGGAAAAAGGTTAATCACATGTAGATATATGCATGGCGTAATGATGTTTTCAAAATAAATGAGATTATGTTGTAAGTATTTGTCATGTATGCGTTATGATTTATGAATGTAATGATGTGATACGGTGGCATAATTGACGGTTATACTGGTTTGCGTTTTTTGTTTGCAAATGTTGCGGTAAGCAAGAGTCACCATCGACTTTTATTTCATCCAAAAAAGGAAAAGGAAAAAGAACAGGAAAAACCTTTTTTCGATATGTTTCTGAGTACGGGTGGTAGATTATAGAAAGGTAAGGTATTAGCACCCTTTCCATCCGTAGTTATCTACGGGCTCTTAGGTACTTGCTCATTTTTGAAATTGCTTTCGTGTGTTTGTGTGCTTGAAAAAGTTTTGAAATTTACCTTGGTATGGCGTTTCACTTTATGGTAACCCTTGTATCAGTCCTCAAGGGTGTGATAAAATGTTTTTGAAAACTTTGTTTGAAAAGCTTGTTTGAAAGTGTATGTGTAAAAATTGTTGTTTTGAGCAAGTACCTTAAGAGTTTCTACCTACTCGAAAAAGACTGTTCGTTTTCTCGTTTCCTTTAGACATCGCTATCCTACTATTAAGGAGTAGGTAGCCCAATCGTTGGAGTTAAAGGGGGAATTCGAAGGGACAATTACAATCACAAAAGCAATGGTTAGGAAACCTTAGTAGTTAACCTAGAGTCCTAAAGATCTTTCCGAGGCAACATTCGAATGGGTCATTTTTTATCTTTTGAGACTAGAGGGCAACCACTAAAACTCCCTATACTTCATGACCGTTTACCGAAGACAACTGAAGTGGGGGTAACCCTAGGAGTGAGCATGTGCACGTGTTTGATTTCAATTGATTATCTTTGCACAATTAGGTTTTTCTACTATTTTAATTTCATTTGTGTTTTGCATGAAAGCCTATTATCCATACATCTAGACAGTTTATAATTGCGAAAATTAAAAGCGGAAAAGTAAATCTATGCTATTACAAAGCTTTGGGGAGGGGGTTACATAACCAAAAAGAAAGACTGGGGTTTGAACAGTAAAATAATAAACAGTAAGATAAACCCTAATTAAAAGCTATTACAAACTCGAAGCAAATACAATAATTGGAATTAAAAATAAAATATTGTGCGTGCGACGAATTAAATACGGGAATCGAAGTCTAAAATCAAAGGAAATCAAAGAAAATATTATTTTGTTATTTTTCGATTGAGAAATTTAACTATTTGCAAATTAACTCTAATTTTCTAATTGATTTTAATTATGAAAAAAAAAGAAATTAAATTACCCTAATTAAATTAATCTAATTAATTAATGAAATAAAATATATTATGAAAAAAAAATCGGATTTTAATGTTTTTGTGATTTTTTTATTTAATAAAAAAATGATTTTTTTTTTTTTTTGTAAAAATAATTAAACAAATAATTAAAATAGATAAAAGAAATTAAAAAGAGAAAAATTAGATTGGGCCTGGTGTGAAAGCAATTTTGGAGGTGTGAAGAAGAATTTGTCCAGGCCCAGATTGATGCAAGCCCATATCCTGCGCTGGATCTAGTGTGGTGACTTCTGGGAGGTCCACCATGTGACTGCTTCCTGGAGGCGTGAGATCTGGCCAGGACATGATCTGATGGTGTAGATCTTGGGTGCATGATAGGCGCTTGGTTGTGAGGCGCATGGAATCTGCAATTAGACATTGAGAAAAACATTATATAGGAGGCAGGGATCGAACCCATGACCTCCTACGCAGGCGCGTCCTGAAACTCTTCCTGTTTGCCACAGGGCCAATTGGCCTTTTGTTAATAACAATGAACAAAATGTAATATATTTGATAATTGGCAGTTATTATAATAAAATGTACGCGCTATTTAAACCAGCCAGCCAGCCCTTGCCACGCAGTCATCTTCCCCAATGGCTATCGTTTTAGGCAGAACTTCTACCTACGGATAAAATCTGTTACTAAAAGACCTGCAAATCTCCAAAATCCACACCAAGCAATATAAATGCAATTTAAAGCCATGGAGCAACTGGGTTTGATCCCCTGAGCATGATGACATACATCATCAGGTCTAATTTTCTCTGCATCTCAAAGCCCTAAAACGGAGGTTAAAACCTTAACAATGGCAAATTGGCATCTATGTATTAAAACTGGAAATAAATATTCAAATACATTCCAATTGCTCACACAAACAATAATGCATAATCAAAACCTATTTCTAATGTGTGTACAATTAAAATCGAATTCAAAATGTGAAGGGCAAACCGTGATGATATAGATGGTGATTCTGGATGCTGTGATGCGTACAAATGATGCTGTTAGCTTCAGGTGATTGCCAGGAATGGATTGCTAGCCTAGAAACACTTTGAATCGTCCTGTATAATGAAATTCAGTTCTCACTTTTTATCCAAAAATTGAGTTTTTGTCCTTATATTTTACACGAACAACCCTTGTTTTTTTTGCTTGGGAATGTTATGTGCTTATATTGGAATGAATTAGGTTAACAAAACAGACCATATCTTTGCAAGTTATGGAGATTTGATTTGATTTTTTGCCTCGCATTATTTGTTTCTAAAACAAGCCAAATCATGATCTTTTCCAATCAATTAGCTTTTGCACGAATTTTTTTATTTGATAGTTGTTCATTGACTCGTAATATGCTCATAAAATCAAATCTTGGATTTTATTTCATTATTCTACTATTTAAATTGATTTATTTTGATTTAAATGGATAAAAAAATCAAAATAAATAGTAAAAATAATAAAATAATAAGTGAATAAGTTCAGAGGTCGTGGGCCATCTTAGGAACAAGTTTCAAACAAGAAAACAAGGGCCCATTTGGAAAAAAAAAGTCATTTTGATCAATGTTGACTTCATGCACATTTCCAAAAATTGGTTAACTTTGACAATACATATCTCCCTCAATTTTAACCCTAAGAGGGTGTTCTTGGACTTTGTAGAAAGCTTAGGATGTCCTCTAAACAACCCTTTTGTTGACTTTTTGAAATGACCTATAATGTCTGAATTTATATCTTTTCATGAGTGCATTTCTTGAACTTGAGGGCTGAAGATGAGTTGTAGGGAATTGGATTCTATTAAAAATGATCCTTAGATGAGAAATTTCTGATAAAGTATGAGAAAGTTATGCCTGGTCAAAGTTTGGTTGACTTTTCCTATAGAAACCCTAATTTAGCAACTTTTGAGTTTTGATGAATTTGGGGCATTCATTGAGGAATCATGATCAACCCTTGATCAAATGACGGATATTACTTCAAAATATTTATGTTGACAAAAAATCTTGAAGTTTGACTGTATGAGGGTCACAATTGACTTTTGACCTAGTACAATTGATTTTCAGGCATTTGAGCAGTTGACTGAGCAAACTCCTTGTGCAAGACTTGAAACTTGGAATGGGTGGTCTTGAGAACATATTAGGGCAATGGAAAACATTTAGGACTCTTCGAACTCAAACATCTTGATGAGGAGTGAAACCCTAGTTTGAGGCTCATTGTCTTAGGAGGAGGATTTGTCTGGTCAATCCTTAGGCATCTAGAAAAGATATCGGTTGCATAAGAGATTCCTTTGTGAGAATTCTTGTACCTGCCGTTGAGGAGGACTTCTCCAGGGAATGTTGACTCGTGTTCTAGAAAATAGAGTCTAGGAGCTTCGGTTGTCCATTACTCTATTGAGGAATATGAAATTGACCGTATCTGGTCGGGTCCAGGTTTTAAAAGTGTTATAAACTATTGTCTGGAGATAAAGAGAAAGAACCTGGATAGTAGGGTTATTTAGAAATGAAAGCCTGGATAGTTGGGCTATGAGAGGGAACCTGGGTAAGGTTGCTTCGTGATGAGTTTGGGTAAAACTGCACCTGAATCGAGAAGGAACCTGGGTAAGGTTGCTTCGTGAGGAGTTTAGGTAAAAATGCATCTGAACCGAGAAGGAACCTGGGTAAGGTTGCTTCATGAGGAATTTGGGTAAAACTGCATCTGAACCGAGAAGGAACCTGGGTAAGGTTTCTTCGAGATAAGTCTAAGTAAACACTTCAGAAGGAACCTGGGTAAGGTCACTTCGGGATATATTCGTGTAAAACTTCAGAAGGAACCTGGGTAAGGTTACATCGTGATAAGTCTTAGTAAAACTTCAGAAGGAACCTGGGTAAGGTTATTTCGGGATAAGTCCGTGTAAAACTTCAGAAGGAACCTGGGTAAGTTTACTTCGGGCTAAGTCTGTGTAAAACTTCAGGAGAAACCTGGGTAAGGTTATTTCGGGAGAAGTTCGTGTAAAACTTCAGAAAGAACCTAGGTAAGGTTATTTCGGGATAAGTCCGTATAAAACTTCAGAAGGAACCTGGGTAAGGTAACTTTGGGCTAAGTTCGTGTAAAACTTCAGAAAGAACCTGGGTAAGGTTACTTCGTGATAAGTTCATGTAAAAATTCAAAAAGAACCTGGGTAAGGTTGCTTCGTGATAAGTCCGTGTAAAACTTCAGAAAGAACCTGGGTAAGGTTGCTTTGTGATAAGTCTGGGTAAAACTACATCGGGAAATTGTAAGAAGGGGCCCATGTGAGATTCCTCTTTTTTTCAAGATAAGCCCATGTGAAGCTGCCTTTAGGAGAAACCCGTGTAAGATTGCTTTGTGGAGAAACCCGTGTAAGATTTCTTTGTGACGAACCCCTGTAAAGCTTCATTTGGTCGCGTAGATAATTACTCTGTTTAGTTTCAGTAGCTAATCTTGGACCTGCTGGAAATTGTAGATGATAACCATCTTTCCAAAAAAAGGTACATGATTAATTATATGTGATGCATGAAATGCATTGTATGATGATGTTCTCAAAATAAATGAGATTATGTTGTATGCAATATGTGTGCACACGTCATGATGTATGAACATGAAATGCTATTATGACATATCAGAGTCTAAGAAAATAAATCCTTGAATGCTGTTGGAGAGTACTGGAAATTGAATTCCTGGCCGCTATAGAAAAAGTGGTTCTTCTACTTCCGCTGGGGATGGTGAACAGAGATGACTATATCGTGGACTTACTCCTTTCTGTTTGTGAATATTCTGCCGGGGAGAGACTCTATTTGAGAATAACTCTGCAGGGGAATAACTCTGTTGGAAGGTGAAGTTTCGCAGCTGAAGTAATAAACTCTATTGGGGATTGAGCTTCTGTATTCAGAGAAATAAACTCTGCTCGGGAGAAAACTATATGAACCGCTTGCGATTACAAAATTTGGCTGGGGAACATAGACGTCGACTCTCTGAAGGAGCTTTGCTGGGGAAAGTAGCTCCTGTTTGGGGAAGCCGATGTCAAAGCTTTAATTGCCTCTACTCTGTAGGGAGTGTAGATGTCACGGGGTCGTATGCTGAGGATACGACAATGACTTTGCATAAGGAATTTTCTGCCCCTGTACCCGCTGGAGAAAGTACCTGCAGAGGATTTGTGGATATCTTGAATGTTATCCCAACTCATGAGGTGCTTGGTAACTGCCGATCAGAATGATAAGTCTTGTAATGATAGGCAAGTGACAAGATGATGGGACATAGTCGTACGCTTTAATCCCTAACTTTTTCCTGGACTGTCTTTTCAGATTTTCAGTCCACTGGGATACCCTTTTTTCCCAAGCCGCCTTTTCAGGTTTTCGACTTTCCGGGTGTACAAATTTCCCCCCGTTTTTATCCCTAATTTTTTCCTAGGCCAGTCAACCTAGCGGGTCTTTGTTCATGCGTAGTATTTTATGACTATGTTCACATTCACCGGGTACCGAGAATTGTCACTATCCATAGTAGTAAGTGTTGCCACATTGCCAGCAGATATTTGTTTAATCGTACATGGTTCATTGCAGGAATCCATGTTCAATGCCCCAAGTGATTCAGATGGAGATATGCCTCTGGTTATTTGGCACCTTTGTATAGACTGGCCCAGGTGTGTTAGACATCATGTCATGCCCCCTTGCTTATGGGAGACCTGTTATTGGAAGTATATTTCCCGCTGAGGTGATTTTGTTCATTGAGAGGGTGTCTGGTCATTGAATATCCATTGTGCGGATTTCTCTACTGTCAAACAATTAGTCATATGCAAACAATGTTATTTAAAGAATGCAAAACTCATGTTTGTCTTGAAGTTTGAAAATTCATTTTTTTTGAAAATGTGTTTTGTGTAGTAAAACAAAATTTGCAAGAATGTGATATCAACTAAGGATTCGTAACAAGTCCTACAGGATTCAGGATACCTTTGTGACATTATGATCTCAAACTAACCCATGCTTCAACTAGGACTTTTAAGGGTTATAACATGGCCTGGTTCACGGTTTAAGAAACAAAGGATAAAGGCTCAAAATTTATTTGTACCCACCCATTCTTCGTGATTGTTGTACCCCAAAATTTTCCCTCCCATATTTCTCAAAATATTTCAAGAAAGATCCTCAAGTTGCTCAAGGTAGTCCAAGGGTTGGCCAGACAAGCTCTCTCTTAAGGAAGTCTACCTCAAATTAGGGTTTCATGTTGCATAAATTTACTTGAATCCAAGTGACCCCAAATGCTCAACATTGTCCTAATATGTTCTCAAGATCATCCATGTCAAGTTTCAAGCCTTGCAGAGAAAGTTTGCTCAGTCAATTGCTCAAAGGTCCAAAAATCGACTATGCTAGGGCAAAAGTCAACTGTGACCTACATACATTCAAACTTCAATATTTTTTGTCAACATTCTTATTTTGAAGTATATTTCATCATTTTATCAAGGTTTGATCATGATTCATCAAGGATTGCTCATAATTCATCAAGACTCAAAAGTTGCTAAATTAGGGTTTTGTAGGAAAAGTCAACTCAACTTTGACCAAGCATAACTTTCTCATACTTTATGAGAAATGACCCATCCAAAGCTCATTTTGAATAGGATGCAATTATCTACAATCCATCTTCAGCTCCCAAGATCAAAAAATGCACTCACAAGAAGTTATGAATTTGGACATTATAGGTCATTTTGAAAAGTCAACAAAAACACCTTTTTGCCAAAGCTTATAACTTGAGCATGGAATATCAAATTGAGATGATACCAAAAGGGTTGGTTAGAGGACATCTCAATATTTTTAAAAAGTCCAATAACACCTCCAAAGAGTTAAAATTGTGGAAGTTATGCCTTGTTGAAGTTGGACTTTTTTGCAAAATTGCCAAAAGTCAACTATCCCCAAAACTTCATTTTTTGCCAAATGGGCCCATTCTTTTTCACTTGTTTTTGAGTTGGCATTATAACCCACGTGCTCTAGCCTTGGCCATGTGTCCATATCATATTTTTATTAATTATTTTGATTTTATTTGAATTAATTTGATTTAAATCAAATAAAATCAAATAAAATCCAAAAGCATTGATAACAAGGATTTGGTGATTGTTTCAGGCTCTAATTACAGATAGCAAGGCATTCAAAGTCACATCAAGCCATGTGTGTACAAAAAGATTGAAAAGAAGCCAATTTTGGAAGGTTGTTAAAGAAGAACCAAATCAAATTCAAAGTCATTGATGGAGAGAGATTTGGATTGAGTTTGCAACCCTAATGCATTATACAATACATAAGGAGGTGAGGCAGATAAAAATCAGGGTTGGAGATCAAGCATAGAGAGCAAACAAAATCTAAAAAAATCAAAGAAAAGTGTGAGTTCGAAATCACTCCTAGAGGCAGTTTCAAGGCTTGGCAATTGTCTCAATCGTCTCCTGACAATCTCTACAACCTAAAGAAATCAAAACCAGGCGTTTTCGAGCCCTCCAGTGCACTGTAAGTTGTTCACGGAACCCTATGTTCTTGAATTTGAAAATCTTCATTCTTGCATCTATAATGAAAAATAATTGCATATTTTTTATCACTATGATGTTTGCAAGCTTTTGCCAATAGCCAATTTCATTTATCTGGACTAAATCGAAATTCACCATAAATATGGTTTCTTGGAGTTTTTTAGGGCTTTTGTTTTCAGGAATAATTGGCCCTAATAATGGGCATGGTTGCAATCAGGAGGATGAGACGACCTCAACCATGGTCTTAGAATCCATTTCCATGGCCTGTACGAGATTTTGGAATGGACATGACTTGTAGTGACGGCCAGCGTCCGTAGGTATAAATGTTGCAGATTTTTAGCTACAGAGGGAGGAAGGAGATGATGAGGTGTCGTCCCACCATAGGCTTATTCAAATACCAACGCACCTTTTTTTATCCACTATATTTCATTTTCTTTATATTAACATTGTTTTGTATTTTATTAACAACAAGAACCACATGGCCTAGTGGTTGCCACACATGATTTTAGGGCATTAGAGGCTGGAGGTCAGGGGTATCCCTGCCTCCAGCATTTGTTATTTTTCCAAATGTTTTCAGGTAATCTAGTGCATACTCAAGCCAAGCGCCTACCATGGACATTCACCATCCAGCAAGCCAGATGGCCAGATCTGGTGGCCACCATGGAAGGTGCACCAAAAGACCAGTCAACGCCAGCGCATGGAATCAGAAAAAGTCAATCTGGACCAGCATCATTGGGTACACCCCACTTGGTTGCCTTCGTACACGGTCATTGAGTATAGGTTGTTTTAGAGGTCATCCTCTTGTCTAAAAGATCATAGTTGCCTCGAAATGGTTGCCTCGGATATTGTTGCCTCGAACAAATGATCTAAGACATTAGGGTTACCGCTAAGCCAACCTAACATTGATTTAGTGACCGTATGCCCCTCATTCGAATTGACCCTCAAACTCCAACGACGGTGCTACCTACTCACTAATAGTGGGATAGCATTGTCTATAGGAAATTAGCATAGAACGATTCCTTTTTCGAGTAGGTAGATTAGTTCTTAGATACTTGCTCATTCAAAACAAAACTTTTTCACACTTACACTCTTTTACAAACAAGTTTTCAAAAAACACTTCATTACACTCTTGAGGACAGAAGCAAGAGTTAAATCAAAGTTAAAACAAAAACTTTTCAAAACCCACAAACAGAAAGAAAACAATTTTGAAAACAATGAGCAAGTACCTAAGAGCCTGTAGATAACTACGGATAGAAAGGGTGCTAATACCTTCCCTTTCTATAAATCTACCCCCTGTACTCAGAAATATCTCAAAAAAGGAATTTTTCGGTGCTTTTTATCCTTTCCTTGTTGGATAAAATAAAAGTCGGTGGCGACTCTTGCTTACCGCGACATTTTGCAAACAAAAACGCAAAACGCAAACCAGCATTCTAAAAACAGTCAGTTCTTCCCACCGTATCGCCAGAACTGGCGACTCTGCTGGGGAATTAATAAGTGGGGTGTACCTTAGGAATAGTTCATATTGTTTTCAATTGTTTGATTTGTATGCTTTATCTTTGTGGGTTTGAATCAGAGTTACTATAGATCCTAACCCAGATCTGGGGGTACCTTTTAGGTAAGTAGCAATAGACTGTGAGGGAACTGTACGGTGTAGACCGATACGGTTGAAGCAGTAGCTACGTTGGTGTGGCACATTAGTTTGTACTGATATCCCTTGTGGTGGAACAAGGAGAATATGGGGCTGCTAAGGGGTCATTAAGCACCAACTGACCTTAGAACCTATAATTGACCAACTTGGCCATAGAAAAGTAGCAGTATGCTACACTCATTGAGACCAAACTCTCGCGATGATTCCGGCCGCAAGAAATGGTTGCTAAACTGGAATTATGACCGATCGAGGGTGGTCAGTGATATTGAGATCCTCTAGAACCCGGTTACTATTTCTAGGACAGGTTGAGCCAACTAAACTGAAAGAGGGTAGTACTTAAACTCCTTTCCAGCCTCAAATCTAAGGGCTATTTGTGTGACTTGTTTGCCCTTACCATGTTTGCTATCTGTGAATACTTGTGTTGTGTTTCTATCATGACATCATGCATCATGACATTGCATGCATATTGCATTGGACTAACCATTTCAAAGACCAATGGGATTCATCTTTGTTCTGTTTTGCAGATCATGGCATATATGCGTAGAAACACTATTTGGATCAGCTTTATACAAATTCCTACTCAGCTTAAAGATTTGGTTTCCAAGGTTCCTGACACTTCCTCTTTTGACAGAAGACATGGTCACCTCCTCAGTCTAGTCACCTCCAAGCTGGATGAACAGATGATGTGTGTCTTATTCCAGTTCTTTGATCCATTATACCACTGCTTTACCTTCCCGGACTATCAGTTGGTCCCTACCTTGGAAGAGTTCTCGGATCTACTCGGCGTCTCTATTCTAGAGCAGACCCCATTTACAGGTTGGGAGATAGATCTTAAGCCAGAGGATGTTGCTACAGCCCTGCATCTGACAAAGGCTGATGTAATGTCTAATTAGGAAACTCGGAGTGGGACAAAAGGCTTCTTGGCTAAGTTCTTGGTTGATCAGGCTAATCAGTTCTGGGACACTTTAGACTTTCAGGCGTTTGAAGACATCCTGGCTCTTCTCATTTATGGCCTAGTTCTGTTCCCTAATTCAGATTCCTTTGTTGACGTGAATGCGGTGAAGATTTTCATGTCCCGTAATCCAGTACCCACTATGTTGGGTGATATTCTGCACACTCTCTATGCATGTACTGATCGGCAATGGGGAACCCTTATGTGTTGTGCACCATTGCTGGCGAGATGGTTTATTTCTCACCTCCCCAAATTTGTTTTGAAGAACAAGGAAGGCATGGGTTGGGCCTACAGGATTATGTTCCTTGCTCACACGGACATCATCTAGAGTACTAAAGACATGGAAGAAGTAGCTATTATTGATCGTTGTGGGGAATACCCCAATGTTCCATTGTTGGGAATCAGAGGAGGGATCACCTATAATCCTTGTTTGGCCTTACGACAGTTTGGGCGAGTTAGGAGAGATGGACCTCATGAGTTGCTACTTCCGAGCATTGTCTTTGACTTCCAAGAGGATAGTGAGGGACATCGCTGCAGGTTCATACAATCTTGGAATAGAGTGCACAGGTCTGACCCGCATGAGCTAGGGATGAAGACCTCTCTTCCGATGGAACCGTATCTCTGGTGGGTTCGAACACGTGCTCAAAAACTGGGCATGCCATACGATGTTCTCTTGCTGATAATTGTCAGGAATACTGATGAAGAAGGGGTTCCTCCTACTATCCTCCATCCATACATGCCTACTGAAATTCGGGCATTAAAAAGGTCTTGGATCCAGCTAAGGGAAGAACGGGATACTTACAGAGAAAAGTATCATGAGCAGGAGCGAAAGATCCTGAGGCTTACAAGGCAGCTGGAGAATGAGAAGGTCCTCAACGACTATGTCAGCACCAAAGGAAAGCGACTGTGGGAGCGTTGATTGTCTTTATTGTTTCTAGCATAGTTTTGCTTTCAGTATTTCTTTTTGTAACGCCTTAAAGGCATCTGTTAAACATTGATTTCAAGTTTTTTATCTAATAAAAGTGTGTTTCATTTTTGGTTTACGAATTTGAATCTCAAAAGTATTTGAAATCATATCATACGCATTCCATTCCCATGCACCTCATTACAGGTACCCTTACAGGTTTCTCATCTTCTTCGTTGTTTATTTCAGCACATCATGTCTTCTGAAACATCAACTGAACAAGCCATCAAGGCGCTGCAAGCTCAAAACGTGCAGTTCTAGGAAATGTTCATGAACTTGGCCAAGGGTCAGCAAGATCTGAAGACTCTTATCTTGAACAATAAGAAGAAGAAGAAGAAGACAGTCCTCTTGAATATGGGTCACAGATTTGGAAACAATTTACGGGAAGATGTTGATTTGTCTCACTCACCTGGAGGGGGAGAAAACCAAGAATAAAGGAGGGCTCCTAGCCCTGTGGTTTCTGACAACGAGACTGACTTTGACGAAGACCAGTATCCTCCGGCTGAGGATAGGTATAAGCAACTCGAAGACCGGTTGAGCGCAATGGAGGTCCAGAAAGTCCCTGGTCTGGACTTTGGAGATTTGGGTTTGGCATCTGGGGTAGTGATTCCCCACAAGTTTAAAGCACTAGTCTTTTCTAAATACGACAGGGTCTCCTGCCCAAAGCTACAACTCCGCTCATATGTTAGAAAGATTCAACCATACACTGCTGACAAGAACCTTTGGATTCATTTCTTTCAAGATAGTCTTTCAGGGACTCAACTTGAATGGTTCTACCAACTGGAAGGAGCTAACGTCCGTAACTGGGAGGACCTTGCTGTTGTTTTCTACAAGCAGTACCAGTACAATGCCGACCTTGCTCCCACGCGTACCCAACTTCAGGGTATGTCTATGGGTGCGAGCGAAGGTTTCAAGGACTACGTTCAGAAATGGAGGGACCTTGCTGGAAGAGTACAACCCCCTCTGGCTGATAGAGAGTTAGAGGATATGTTTCTGGGGACCTTGTCTGGTCCATATTTTAATCATCTGATTGGAAGTTCATCGTCCGGGTTCACTGAGCTGATTATGACCGGGGAAAGAGTTGAGGCCGATATCAAGAGCGGAAAGATACAGAAAGGTGCTTCATCAAGCACAGAAAAGAAGCCCTTCAAGAAGGAGTCAAGCGCAGTTTACAGCTCAAAGAGCCATAACAGACTTGAGTGCCTTCAAGCAGTTAATGCGGTGGTTATATCAAGACCTGTTGTTGCCCCACAACGCAACAATCAGCCAAGAGCCGAGAGGCTGCGAAGACAATTCACTCAGCTCCATATGACCCTGTCTCAGATTCTGCAGCAGTTGTTAAAGACCAACTTGGTGATTCCGAAGGAAGCCCTGAAGAATCCCAATACTACATCACCGTTGTACAATCCAAACGCCCGCTGTGCTTTTCACTCTGATAGCCCGGGGCATGATACGAATGACTGCTGGGTCTTGAAGAATAAAGTACAAAATCTGATTGATGCTAAGGAGATTGAGTTCGAAGCGCCTGAAAAGCCTAATGTTATGACTGCTCCTATGCCTAGGCATGGAGTGAATGTCGTAGATGATGACTCATTTGTGACTTTCGTAAAAGACATTGCTACTCCATTGATGATTGTGAAGAAGAACCTTCTGTTAGCCAGTTTATTTCCGGGTTGTGGTGAAGGTTGCCATCTGTGTTCCGTCCTACCTACAGGTTGCCATCTATTGAAGTCAGGTGTCCAACGCCTGATGGATAACAAAGAAATTTTGTTTGAGAAAACTTTTGTTCCATTGGTTCCTTTTGAAGAAGTTTCTATAATCACCATTTCCGCCTATTCTTCCAAGGCTTCCTCGAGAAAGCCTGTTAGAATTACATCTGTTCCGAGAATTTCCCCTTTGATCATTACCATTCCTGGGCCTATCCCTTACACGTCAGATAAGGCTGTCCCGTGGCACTATGGAGCTGACATATATTATCATGAGATTAAACAAGACTTTAAGGTTGGAGAGGCTGATACTGATGTCAGCAATATTGTTGGATCTAGCAAGGTCACCCGCAGTGGAAGACTTTTCTCTCTTGAAATTTCCCCACCAACTATTCGAAAGCCTGTTGTTATTACACCTACCAGTACATCTACTACTGTCCCTGTTCATGTTCCAATCATTACCCCTATCTCCGAGTCGTCTGATGCTCGGGGCAAAGGGATCACCGGTGAGCCTGCCCAGACGAAGGCACCAAATAAGATTACTGTTGAAGCCTCTAGACAAGAGATAGAGGAAATTTTGAAGATTATCAAAAAGAGCGACTACAACGTAGTCGAGCAGCTGGGGCAAACCTCGTCAAAGATCTCTATGTTGTCTTTGTTACTATGCTCAGAAGCCCATGCCAAGGCTCTGATTGCTTTCCTGAAAACTGCACACATGCGGCAAGAAACATCCGCTGATCAGTTCAAAGACTGTAAGGCTAGTTTGACTGCTGATAACGGGTTGGGTTTCTCCGACGCAGACTTGACTGCCAAGGGAAAGAATCACAACGATGCTCTACATGTTTCAATCGAGTGTAGGGGCACTACTCTGGCTCACGTGTTGGTGGATACTAGGTCTTCGTTGAATGTCTTACCCAAGAAAGCATTAGATCGGTTAGACTGTGAAGGGTTGGTGCTGAAACCAAGCAACATTGTGGTTAGGGCCTTTGATGAGTCCAAGAGGATGGTACATGGAGAAGTGGATATTCCAGTTAAGGTTGGTTCTCAAATTTTCGCATCTACATTCTATGTGATGGACATTCGGCCATCTTATTCTTGTTTGTTGGGTCGCCCGTGGATCCACAAGGCTGGGGCAGTAACTTCTACGCTCCACCAGATGCTGAAATACCCAGTGAAAGGGAAAATTGTTACAGTACGAGGGGAAGAGGAGTACATGGTGAGCCACCTTAACTCTTTTCGGTGTGTGGAAATGGATGGGGAGTTCATTGAAACCCCGTGTCAACATTTTGAAGAAGTCCCCCAAACGCTGGTGTTGTACTCCAAAATTTTCCCTCTCATTTCATCAACATCTCTCATCACAAGACTCTTAGAACTCAAGATCAAGCTAGGGTTTGCTCTGCTCAGGACACCTCCTTGCACTGTTGACCTAAATTAGGGTTTGAGTTTGCACAGGGATATTTTGACCTACAATGCCCAAAGTTACTTTCATACTTCATGTTGGACTCGCAAGTTTGTCCATACCAAGTTTCAAGTCTTGATTCAAATTTTTGCCCAGTCAATTGGACAATTGACCTAGAAATCAGCTGTATTGGGGAAAAAGCCAACTGTCGCCAATTGACAGTCAAACCTCATGAATTTTGACCCACATCAACATTATGAACTCATATGAACCATTTGATCATGTTTGGATCACAATTCCCCAAGAAATTTGATCAGATCACCAAAAGGGCAAAATGGTCATTTTTAGGGTTTTGATTGCACAAAGGCAACTTTTGACTGTTTGACCTAACCAATGGCAAATCAAGCTCACACATGGACTCAAGAACTCAATGAATTTGTCTTGACCCATTCAACAAGTTCAAAAGATCTCAAATGCATAGGATTGACAGATGAATTTTTCAGTCAACTGATCAAAATTTGATTGTACACTGAAAAGTCAAACTTTGACTTTTTGGTCAAAATCAAGTGCCAAGAGTTATTTTTCATCAAGATATGTCAAATTGTGAAACTTGTTCATCAAGAAACCCAAAAATGCAAATTAGGGTTTAAAATGGAAAAATTTCATAACTTAGAAATTTTCTAAGTTATAAAATTTTCTTATTTTTTCCTAACTTTTTCCCATTTTTTCACCAAGATGCAAATGGATTCAAACAAAACTTGTAACATGAAAGTTGTAGTCCATCACAAAGTCTACAACTTTGATGCACAAAGTTTTCTCAAAAGAAGCTTTTATCTCAAGTTATGATTTTTGGAACAAGGGTACCTAAAACTTTTAACTTAGAGAAATTTTGCCCTAATTTAGGCAAGATTTTGACCCATCTTCTTGGCAATTTTTCACATAGTTACACTTGGAGTTTCAAGTTGAATTTCAAATATGGATTATAGTACATGTTCCAAGCTTTCCAAATTGTCCAAGAACTCCTCAAACACCCTTGTGGTTAGAGAGAATCGAATGCTTGAAGTTGGAAAAAACTCACTTTGATCCATGGCCAATACATGTTCATACCAATTTGCAAATCTGATCTAGCTAGCTTGGTTCACAATTACTGGCCTCAAAACCAGTTTGTACTCCATAATTTAATGCATATCCATTGAGTTAAGGTATTGTCTTGGTCATTAGGGCATTGTACACAAGATTAAGTCCTAAATGGTAAAAGGTATATTGCCATTTTTGCAAAAGGTTACTTTATGTCAAAACACTAAGCCTTGAGCCTTGAACAAAATATGATACTGCAAATCAAATCCATGTTTAAGAGGGGCCAAGAGTGTTGTGTGCAGGGTGATAGGAGGGCCTGTACAAAGCTATAACATCACTTCCACTCTTTGTCTTCAAGTAAAAGAAACTTGCAAAACAGAAACAATCTCTCACATCTAAAGAAACCAACTTACACAAACATTGTAAACAAGTTTCATACCTCCCAACAAGCCAGAGACACGACCCCTTTGCCTCTCAAACCCCCTTGTACACAAAATCCCTGTTTTTCTGCAAAACAGGGCAACCTCTACAGAACCATCTCCATCTCCATATTCCATCGTGCATTTTACCCAAAGATACTTCAAACACCTTCCAACCAACCTACCAGAGCTATCCAGATCATCCACAAGTTGTGTAGTGATAAAAAATGTAGCGGGGTAAATCGGAGATCGAATTATTGATTAATTCGCCTCACAAAAGCAAGAGTCGCCACCGCGCTTTATTATTTCCAAGGGAAAAGGGGAAAGAGCGAAATAAAACCCTAAATATGCAATGTAAATAATACTTTTAAAAGTAAAAATACAAGGCGTTTTGAAAAGAGATCTATGGTTCGGGGGTTGATTATACAGTGGGAAGGTATTGGCACCCAATGTATCTATAGTACTCTACAGGAACCTTTTGAAATATCTGTTTTATTAAAATTGACCGTTTGATTAAGAAATAAATTATTTTGGCCGAAAAGGGATACGGACGGGTTTTTGAAGATACGACGACCTAATGTCGAAGTTTTGGCTTGAACGGTATAAGTTTTGAAAAGATTGAAGATTTGGGGAAAAATTGCCCTAAGTTTTAATGTGATGAAAATATTCGCGTGATCGGACTTGAGGACATGAAGTCAACAAATTTAATCGTTTTTCCCTTTGGATTTAGAAGTAAACGGAATAAATAAGTAACGACAAAATAAATAAACAGAAATTTATGCGGATGATGATTAGATAGCAACAATTAAATAATAGACTAAATGGTGTGAACAATGCATTTTTTAGATTTTTGTTTAATATTAATGAAAAGAAAATGTTTTAATTCTTGAATTCTATTTTTTTATATATTTGTTTTTATATATTTTTAATATTAACAAAAGCATTATTTAAGAATTAATAAATAAATCTAAACTAAGCTAAAACTTAAAGGTTATTAACTTAAATCTAAAGAAAATGGTATTAAAATTCTAAATTAAACCTAAAGTTAAACTAAAATAGGTCACATTATTTAAAAAGTTTAATTAAATTTCATCTCTCTTTTTTTTATTAGATCTTTACTAATTAACTAATGTAATAATAATCCTAAAAAAAAACTAAAAGAAAACAAAATAGAAAAAGGGTGTGTATCAAAGGAAAAAAGTGGACAAGTAAATATATGGGTTAAAGATTTTAAAAGGCCTAAACCAAACTGAAAGCAGGGGGGTGCACAAAGGGTTTCGCTGGGCTTAGGCGTAAAAGGGGTGAGGTCCATTCATTTACTAATTTGTTTTTAGGGTTAACACTGTGTTTTAGCATTTGGAAAAGGGATTAGGGTTAAGGTAAACGTGCAAAACGGCGCTCGTTCTCTCTCGTTCTCGTGTCTTCGCGTTCTTCTTCGCTTGAGTTTCTGAAATCGCCCTCTGTCCATGGCCACCAGTGACCTCGATCTTCTTCTTCCCTCCAGCAAAGCATTAAGGGGACGACGGATTCACGGTAAACTTATGTTTTATTATTCGTTCAGGGTTTTATTACAACGCATGTTTGTGATTCTTATATCCCTTGATTCTGACTTCGTATTTATGTGATTATTTGAGGAATTTGAGAGAAAAAGAGGGTGAAATGCTACCTGGAGAAGGAGGAGGGAGGTAGGGGCGAGCTAGGAGGCCGGGGCGAGGAAGGTTGACGCCGTGAGCTTGCTTCGGACTACCGGTATTTCGTTCTTATTTTGTTTAGTGATGAAAGCCCCTGAAAACAAAAACTTTCTTTTCTCTTGCTAGCTTTCGTCTGCTTCGCTGTTGCCTTGAATTATTTCTTTTCCTTCTTCTGCTGTTGCCTTAAACATTATGTTACCTTGGGTGCTATTGTTGGAATGGTTTGACAGTGTTGATGCTTTTTTTCCTCTTCTTCTCAGCTATGCTTCTGTATGCTTTTTTGTTGGCCAATGCTGATATGATCTGAGGCTGGATGGTATTTGGACGTTGGTTGGACAGTTTTGTGATTTTCTGATCTTTTAGGCCATGCTTTTGGTTTTACTGGTTTAGCAGGTTTTATGGTCTTGGTTTGAGACTGTAGGTTCTTTATGGTTTAGGCCATGCTGGTTTGATATTTGAATTGGTTTTTTTGATATTTAGGCCAAGGTTGTGAAATGGTTTTGGACAGTAGGTTCTTTATGGTTTAGGCCATGTTGGTTTGATGGTTTATGCAGGTTTTATGGTTTATGCAGGTTTAGCATTTGGTTTAGGCCATATGTTTTACTGGTTTTATGCAGTAGGAATGGTTTTGATTTTGGTGATGGCAGGTTCTATGGTTTTAGGCCATATTTGTTTGAAAATGGTTATATGGTTTTTGGTTTGACAGTAGATTCTACTGTTTTTTGTTTTGAGACTTGGAGAACAACAGGTTTTTGCTTTGATAGTTTTTTTTTCAAGCTTGAAGGCAGGTCTCTCCTCTTTCTTCAAGGGGTTTGTGTTATGTTATAACCGTTTTCTTGGCATATGTTTGATGGCTCAGGTTTGAATATTTTTTATATTTTCCTGGCCTTCTACACATCTACTACTCCAACAGTTTGTTTGTATTCCTTTCTTATGCTTTCTATTTCTTACTGAGTTACTGCTGTTCTGTTTCTATCCTCTTCCTGCCTAAACCAAAACCTGTAAAACCAAACTTCTATCTCTCTTCTCTCTCCTCAATACAAATTTGACATAAAAATGATATGTTATGCATTTGTTCTGAAAAAGCAATACTGCTGGAAAATGATGTAAATGGAAAGATTTCATGCTTGCATATTTGATTTTAAAACTACATGCTTCTCTTCTACTTGCAATGTAACAGTATAGGAGCCTATTGTTTTGGCATCTTCCTATATGCATGACATGTTTACGTTGGCTTGCTTGCATATGTAATATGATTATGCATATGCTGTTTGAAATATGCAGTGGACTTTTGAAAATGCAATTGATTTTTTAATTATGCAGTTTTGAAAACAAAATAAATTTGTGCATCTTTTAACTTGTGCAGTTTATTTTTTTTTGAAATATAAAAATTCACCCCTTTTTGTGAACCGGGAGAAATCCCGTGATTTGCAAAAAGGGTAAAACTGATTCCAGTCGTTTGCTTTTAATGATGAACACTAAAAATAATTTTCTGCTTTTAATTATTTATTTATTTCTGACTTTTTTCTTTTAATTGTTTTGCAGGTAAAATTAAATGATCAACAAAGAGATATTGGATAGAAGATGAAGATTTAGAACTTAGGAAAAATAGTTTTTTTATTTTACTTTAAGCATTTTATATAATTGTTATTGTAAATATTTCGTAAATAATACAATATTTAAATAACAATTGTAATAATTAGAATAAAGTAAATAAAATTCCAATATTTTACCAATTAATTCTTTCTTCTTTCCAATTATTTATTTATCGTTTATAATTCTTTAAATTATATAGTAACTGAAAATCAATTTCAATTACTTAAATTCAGAATAATAAACAAATAAATAAACATCATCGATCAATTAATAACTTCAATTATTTACTTCATTATTTTTAATTCTTCTAAATTATAATAACTGAAAGATAAAATTTCAGCTATTTAAACTTAGAACAATAAATAATTAAATAAACATTGCTTGATCAATTAATAAACTCCTTTTCAAATGTTTATTTCATATTCATAAATCTTTAAATTATATAATAACTGAAAACAGATTTCCATTATTTAAATTTAGGATAATGAATAATTAATAAACATTGTTTGATCAATTAATAAACCTCTTTTCAAATATTTACTTTATTATTTATAAATCTTTGAATTATATAATAACTGAAAATAAATTCCAATTATTTAAATATAAGATAATAAATAATTAATAAACATCATTTAAGTCTTGATCAGTTAATAAATTTAGCGTTCAACAAATAAACAGCTCTTGGCTTGAAAAAGTTATGAATTTTAAAAATCGATAGATCAAAACGCTTGCAATGTAATGATGCAGATGGGAGATGGTATCTTAGGTCAAAATTTGTGGTACAACAGCTGCCCCTATTTAAGTTTCTTCTATCCGGAGATATGAAGATTAAAATCTTCGTCTCGACGAGATTGAAGGTACTTAAATACATAAAACGCAAATTTTTCTCTAAGATACCGCCATTATGTTTGATATGAATGCAGTGATTGAATTCACAGAGAAAGATATTGTATGAAACAAGACAATGTTGGAGAAATCAAACACCAGCAAAACACAGAGACATGGATTATACACAACTGGGGAAACGAGCTATCGACTTCAAACGACAGACTCTTGACGGCGAATAAAATTGAGGGAATATGACCTCCGACCCTAACAAAGAAGGCATCTTGCATAGGCTATAAAACAGATTATCGACCCAAAAACAAAGAGTTCACAACTCAAAGTCAAAGATAGACAGAGAGTATCAAATTTTGCTGATAATGGATTACCGACTTCTGAAGGTAAAGATTCATGACAAGCTTCTCTGCGAGATTTCCCGAGATATACTCATTACTGCTGAAAGAATAAGATTGTAGATACGCAAGTTGTTCAAATAAAGAAACTGCCACTTGCTGTCTTGCCAAAAATATTATGACATACAAGCTACTCAAATAAAGAGGCTGCCACTTGCTGTCGTCCAAAAAACATTATGACATACAAGCTGCTCAAATAAAGAGGCTGCCACTTGCTGTCGTCCAAAGAAAATACCAATAACATACAAGCTGCTCAAATAAAGAGGCTGCCACTTGCTGTCGTCCAAAGAAAATACCAATAACATACAAGCTGCTCAAATAAAGAAACTGCCGCTTGCTGTATTCCAGAAAAATAATAACGTACAAGTTGCTCGTGAAGAGCTGCCGCTTGTCGTTTTCCGAAAATAATAATAACGCACAAGTTGCTCGTGAAGAGCTGCCGCTTGTCGTTTTCTAACGATGTCTATAACGTACAAGTTGCTCATGAAGAGTTGCCGCTTGTCGTCTTCCAATAATAATAACGCACAAGTTGCTCGTGAAGAGCTACCGCTTGTCGTTTTCCAAAAAAAAAATAACGCACAAGTTGCTCGTGAAGAGCTGCCGCTTGTCGTTTTCCAACGATGTCTATAACGTACAAGTTGCTCATGAAGAGACCGCTGCTTGTTGTTTTCCAAAAAATAATAATATACGTACAAGTTGCTCGTGAAGAGCTGCCGCTTGTCGTTTTCCAACGATGATAATATACGTACAAGTTGCTCGTGAAGAGCTGCCGCTTGTCGTTTTCCAACGATGTAATTCATAAAGAAGTTGCGATGACACTGGCAGAGAATAAAATCTTCGTCAAAGAGAAACATGAATCAATCCTTCCCGAGGAGATCACATACTTGAATGTGCAAAATAAATGCACCATACGCCTAGGTCGCGACTTCACTGGGGAAAATCATGAGATAGCCTACGCAAGAGACAACAGCTTCATCCAGGGATAACTAGAGAGAAAACAGTCAAATAAGACTCCATCCAATGAGAAAGCAACTCGATTGGGGAATTCATCCTATCCAGAAATGGACAAGGTGAGCTAAATCAAAAATCATCCATGAGGATTAGCTCAGTTGGCGAATTTAGAAAGGAAGCACATTTTCTGCCTAAGCTAACCTTCTACTTGGAAATAAACATGTACGTTATTTGAATAAACAAAGTACAACCCAAAAGTCAACGGCAAATGTGAATATGCGTGCGTGATATAGGTGTAAATGAATAAATGAATGTTATGCTGACAAAACGAACAGATGGAATATCTTGAAGATAATAAGATGTCACAGCATGATAGATACTCGGCCAATCCTAAAAAAAAAAGACGGAAGATAACAGGAACTGGAACCCCAAAGCAACGTCAGAGCGTATCACGCTACAAGGCTCAAATCTTCTGAGGAGAAAAGCATTCAAATCCAATCTCACAATACCAATAGACCACTGGCAAGAGACAAAGCGTACCACACTTCCGAAATCTGCTCAAATAAAGATAACTGAAACAAATCTTAACTGGAACAGTTAGGGAGTCACCAAACTTAGTACCACCAGAAACACAAGCTTACACAACCAACACCTCATGACGATTTTGAAACGAAACATGTTCATCAAGCAAGGATAAAATACCATACTGTTTTGCATTTCATGGCTTGACCATCCTTGGAACAACTGTTAATATTCCTTTCGTTATTCACGACACATTTTTAAAATAAGAATACTTTAAATAAATTTGTTTCAAGTATTTCCATAAAATTAAAATTTTGCCCACAAAAGGTAAATGCTCAAATTTCATTAATAAGATGGTAGTTCGCTAACAATGCGACTCCAACGGTTTACAAAAACTTGGGAAATAGTACATGAAAGGAAAAGATTACACAAAAACAATGATGGATATTCTCCCTAACAACTTCGAATCCCAAAATGTGCTCAAATGCCAAGACTGGTCTGACCAAAAGCCTGCCTAAGCCGCCCCTTCGGGTTTTCAACTTATCAAACTGTCAACTCAAACCTAAGCGAAATACTTCTTGACTGCGTCGGCGTTCATGGGACGCGGGAGCTCTTCACCGTCCATATTGGTGAGAATCAAAGCACCTCCGGAGAAAACTCTCCTAACGATATACGGTCCTTCATAATTCGGAGCCCACTTGCCCCTGGAATCAGGTTGGAAAGATAATATCTTCTTGAGCACAAGGTCACCTTCTCTGAACTCGCGCGGTCGAACCTTCTTATCAAAATCCTTCTTCATTCTCTGCTGATACAATTGACCGTGACACAATGTTGTCAATCTCTTCTCTTCAATTAAATTCAACTGATCATATCTACTTTGACACCATTCAGCTTCAGAAAGTTTAGCTTCCATCAACACTCTCAGAGACAGAATCTCAACCTCCACGGGGAGTACTGCTTCCATACCATAAACCATGGAAAATGGGGTTGCGCCTGTTGAAGTTCGAACTGAAGTACGGTATCCATGCAGAGCAAACAGAAGCATTTCATGCCAATCTTTATAAGTTACCACCATCTTCTGGACAATCTTCTTGATATTCTTGTTAGCAGCTTCAACAGCTCCATTCATCTTCGGTCTGTAAGGAGAAGAATTATGATGTTTGATCCTGAACTCTTCACAAAGCTCTCTCATCATCTTGTTATTCAAATTCGAACCATTATCAGTGATGATCTTGCTCGGGATGCCGTATCGACAAATGATCTGATTCTTGATAAATATGACTACCACCTGTCTGGTTACATTAGCATAAGATGCTGCTTCCACCCATTTCGTAAAATAATCGATCGCTACCAAGATGAAATGATGACCATTTAAAGCTTTGGGTTCAATCATTCCAATCACATCAATGCCCCACATAGAGAAAGGCCAAGGTGAAGAGATAACATTGAGGAGGGTCGGTGGCACATGCATCTTGTCCGCATAAATCTGGCATTTATGACATTTCTTCACATATTTGCATCAATCAGATTCCATTGTCATCCAATAGTAACCAGCTCTCAACATCTTTCTAGCCATTGCATGTCCGTTGGCATGAGTGCCAAAAGATCCTTCATGCACTTCTTGCATCAGCATGTCCGCTTCATGTCTGTCCACACATCTGAGCAAGACCATGTCGTAATTCCTCTTATACAAAACTTCTTCATTGAGGAAGAAACTGCTTTCTAATCTTCTCAACGTCTTCCTATCTTTATTGGATGCCCCAGGCGGATACTCTTGAGTTTGAAGAACACGTTTAATGTCATAGAACCACGGTTTGTCGTCGGTGACCTCTTCTACTGAGAACACATGAGCAGGTCTATCGAGGCGCATAACCCGGATTGTAGGTACATCGTTCCAACCATTCACTTGAAACATTAAAGACAAAGTAGCTAAAGCATCAGCCATTTGGTTTTCATCTCTAGGGATATGATGTAACTCCACTTTATTGAATAAAGTTAACAATCTTCTAGCATAGTCTCTGTAAGGGATCAACCCAGGATGACGAGTCTCCCACTCTCCTTTGATTTGATTAATTACCAATGCCGAATCTCCGTAAACATCAAGAATCTTAATCCTTAGGTCCATTGCTTCTTCGAGACCCATAATACATGCCTCATACTCATCCATGTTGTTCGTGCAGTCAAACTTCAATCTCGCCGTAAACGGGATATGAGTACCTCGGGGAGTGACGATGATTGCCCCAATTCCATTTCCATAAGAGTTCACAGCTCCGTCAAATATCAAACCCCAATGCGATTCAGGATCAGGTCCTTCTTCAGGTAACGGCTCTTCACAATCTTTAGCTTTCAAGTACATAACATCTTCATCTGGGAAATCAAACTTGATGGATTGATAATCGTCAATTGGTTGGTGAGCCAAATGATCGGCTAAAATACTCCCTTTGATTGCTTTCTGAGTGTGATACTCAATGTCATATTCAGATAACAACATCTGCCAATGGGCTATTCTTCCAGATAAGGCGGGCTTCTCGAAGATATACTTGATCGGATCCATTTTGGAGATCAACCAAGTGGTGTGGTTAATCATATACTGGCGTAGACGGCGAGCAGCCCAAGCTAAAGCACAACAGGTTTTCTCAAGCAATGAGTATCGAGACTCACAGTCTGTGAATTTCTTACTCAGATAATATACAGCATGTTCCTTTCTTCCAGTCTCATCTTGTTGACCAAGCACACATCCCATAGAGTCTTCCAATATAGTCAGATACATAATCAAAGGTCTTCTTTCCACCGGAGGAATCAAAATGGAAGGTTCAAGCAAATATTTTTTGATGCTATCAAAAGCTCTCTGACAATCTTCTGTCCACACACATCCTTGGTTCTTTCGGAGAAGCTTGAAAATTGGCCCACAGGTAGCAGTCATATGAGATATAAATCTAGAGATATAGTTCAGTCTCCCAAGGAATCCTCTTACTTGTTTTTCCGTCTTGGGTGCGGGCATTTCCCGAATAGCTTTGACTTTATCAGGATCTACCTCAATACCTTTCTGACTGACAATGAAACCCAGAAGTCTTCCAGAACGAACACCAAAAGTGCACTTGTTGGGATTCAGACAGAGTTTATACTTTCTCAAGCGCTGGAATAACTTCAACAAGTGTTCCAAATGATCTTCCTCAGTCTGTGATTTGGCAATCATGTCATCCACATACACTTCGATCTCCTTATGCATCATGTCATGGAACAAAGCAATCATGGCCCTTTGGTATGTTGCGCCAGCATTCCTCAAACCAAACGGCATAACCCGATAGCAAAATGTTCCCCAAGGTGTAATGAAAGCTGTCTTCTCCATATCTTCTGGTGCCATCTTGATTTGATTGTAACCAGAGAAACCGTCCATGAAATAAAAGACTTTGAACTTGGCGGTACTGTCGACCAATACGTCAATGTGCGGTAATGGGAAGTCATCCTTTGGGCTAACTCTATTCAAATCTCTATAGTCTACACACATCCGAACTTTGCCATCTTTCTTAGCAACAGGCACTATGTTGGCTAACCACTGAGGATAGACCGATGTAACAAGGAAACCTGCATTAATCTGCTTTTGAACCTCTTCCTTGATCTTGTCATCCATATCGGGACGAGTCCTTCTCAGCTTCTGCTTAATCGGCGGACATTCAGGTCTCAACGGTAAATGATGCTCCACAATATCGTTGTCCAAACCTGGAATATCTTGGTAGGACCAAGCAAACACATTGTGATACGGTGGGAGAACTGACTATGGTTTTGCGTTCGTATTCGCACTTGTGCGGTTGAGCAAGAGTCGCCACCGACTTTTTATTTTATCCTAAAGGAAAGGTTAAAAAAGCACAGCAAAAACCTTTTGAGATATTTCGTGGGTTCGGGGGGTAGATTATGAAAAGGGAAGGTATTAGCACCCTTTTCATCCATGGTTATCCATGGGCTCTTAGTTACTTGGTTTTTTAGATCACTTGCCTTGATTTTTGATTGCTTGAAAATGGTGTGTGTGTGAGTGTTTTTGAAAATGTTTTAGAAGAAGATGCCTTGTCTTAGGCAACCAATGTATTTGACTCGTGTTTGAGTGTTTTACAAAAGTGTGGATCTTTTCGAAAAGATGTTTCTAATGTTTTTGAGAGTTTGTTTGAAAGTGTTGTGGATTGTGGTTTTTGAAAAGAAGGCAAGTGTTTTTGCAAGTTGATCTCAAGTAACTAAGAGTTTTATCTACCCTATTGTACTCAAAGGTTTTTGTTATGTTTTAACCCCCTTTTAACAATTTTGTTCCACCATTGAATTTGGTGGGCAATCTTGCGTTTAGGAAGTTTATTCGGGACGGGCACGGGTCATCGTATGGACCATGAATGCAATGGTGCCAAGTGTCTTTGGCAATTTGCTTTGAAGGGACTATGATCATTCCGTTTAGGCAACACTTTGAGACTTATGATCATTTGATTTTGTTTTGCCGAAGATACTCGACGTGCAAGCATGGCCCATTTTGGAAGGCAACATATGGGATTACCCTAGGGGGTGCAAGTGTGATTGTGTATTGATTTCATGTATTTGTCTTGTATTAGGTTATCTAGCGTTTGATTTTATGTACATGCAAACCCTAGGTCTAACCATGGTATAATTGGAAAACTGTAAATTGCGAAAATGTAAAGTCTACGCTATTACAAAATAAGTATCTGGGAGTGGGGATACAAGCTTATGAATGAGGATGAGACTTATAGTATACAATAAGTTACAACCAAATCGAATTTGCAATCAAATGTAAATGACGTATATCAATGTATAAGATAAACAAGTATGTATAGGAGCAACGTGAATGTATTGTGTAGGTATGAGATGCATTGTGTAAGTGATTATTTACATGTGTGACAATATGATTTTAAGAAAGTATTGTTAAGTATTTGTTTTGACCTAAAGAAAAATTAAACGTCTATTTAATGATCTTGTATTTCTTTTAATATGTACAAAAGAAAATGTTTTAATTGAATGTTCAAGTTCTAATTAAATTATGAAAATGATGTTTTAAGAAAATATTTCTAGGTGTTAATTATGTATACAAAAAAGAGTATTTTTCATTTGTTATGTACAAATTAAATGAAAAGTGTTTTCAATATTTATTATATGGTTTAAAAAATGTATTTTATTATTTATGTACAAAATATGTTTCAATTAAATATCAAGAAATGAATTATGTATATTAAAAAAGAAGTGTATTTTTATATTGTTATGTACAAAATATGTTTCAATTAAATATCAAGAAATGAATTATGTATATATTAAAAAAGAAGTGTATTTTTATATTGTTATGTACAAATTAAATAAAATAAAGGTATTATCTTTAAGAAAATTTAATGTTCTATGTATGAAAAAGAAAAAAGAGAAAATATAAGTTATTTATGGATCAAAATATGTAGAAATAATGTTAGTAAAAAAAAGGTTATGTTAGTTAATTTCTCAAAAAAAAAGATGTGTTAAAAAAAACAGTTAAATGAGAGCAATGGGCTTTAAGCATGCAGAATGGGGCGAGGCCCACGATGCTGAAACAAGTTTTAGGGTTTCGCTTGTGTTTGTTCAGTTGGAAATGCTTTAGGGTTTTGAGACAGCGGCGTTCATGGAGTTTCGTTCATCTTCGCTCGTTCTGAATGCTGAAACGTAAGCCTCCCAGAGCCACCAGCGACCTCCACCTCTTTCTCCTCCCAGCGACAGCATCATGGCGATCGATCTAAGGTACAATTCGTCTCCTAATTTCGTTAGGGTTTTTTACGATTTTTGCGTGTTTGTGATTTTTCGATTATTGATTCTTACTCCAAATTGTTGTTGTGTTTTGAGGCATATGGTAAAATCATGAGAGGGGAAAACTACCTGGATGGAGGGAAGGAAGAGGGTGAAGGTGATTAGGAGGCTCAGCGATGGAGGACTTGCTTGAACGACACTTGGTATTTCTGTGTTTTCCTTAATCTTTATGATGTTGATGGCTGAAAGCTTCTTATTTGTGTATTCTTTCTTCTTCTCTTCTTTTACTATGACTCTGTATGCTTGTTGTTTCTTTGATACTCACTTCTGTCGCCTCTGAGTTTGGTGTGCTTGAAATGTTATTGTTGCTTCTGTGAGTTGCCTTGGTTGCCTTTGAGCTTTTGTATGCTTATTGCCTTGAACACTTGTTGAAATGCTTGCTTATGTTGCTTTTTGCCCAGTGATGTATTCTTACTGAGGGCTCGAGGGTTTTGACACTGAGTTGCCTTTGAATATGCTTGGATATGCTTTGGATTGCCCGGTGACGAATTTCCTGAGGGCCTGCCTTGAATGCACTTCTCGTTCTCTTCTCCCTTTGCCTTGAATGTTTGTTTATGGCCCAATGATGAGCATTCCTCTGAGGGTTCTTATGTGGGTTCCTGTGTTTGATGTGTTAGGCTTGAAGCTGGACAGGCCTTATGGTGAGTTTGTGTTCGATGGGTCCAGGTTGGACAGAGTTAAGGGTATGAGGCTTTTTGACAGGGCAGGTTTATCGTTTGACAGGAGGTAATGGTTTGGGTGCACATGTTTTGAGCTTCAGCAGGTTATATGCTGATATGGCTTTTGTTTCTGGTTCAGGTGAGGCTTGCTTCAAAGCTTTAGGCAGGTTCTGATGTTTGATAGGTTTGTATGGTTTTAGTCTGGGATTAGGCTTATCAGTTTAGGCTTTGCAGGTTTGTATGGTTATGTGTTTGGAAGTGTTTAACAGGTGAAGCTTCAGGCTTGCTTCAGGCAGGCTTGGCATATGCAGGTGGTACTGGTTTTTGGTGTCTTGAGGTTTTTAGGCCTAGCAGGTTATTTGCTTCAGCAGGTTTTGCTTCTGGTTTGTGAAATAGCAGGTTATGATTTTGAGGTGTTTTTTTTTGGAGGTGTTTATGGTTTATGCAGTTTGTGCTAATGCAGGTTGTGGTTAGGCTTCAAGCTTAGCAGTTTTTATTTTTTCTTTTGTGTCCTCCCCCTTTGAACTGTGTTTTGCTCTTTTGTATATTTTTTCTTCCTATCTATCCCTGCCTAAGCCTGAAAACCTGCATCTTATCTCTTCTTTTTCTCTCTCTCAGTACAGTTTAAATATTAAACTATGCTTTTTTTCTGTACTTTTTTCTGAAAGGGTCACTTCAATTGGGAAATGATGAAAATGAGTTGCTTGCATATCATACTTTCCTCTGCATATTTGATCTCTTCTTGACAACTTTTGTGCTTTTTGATATCTTTCAAAATCTTCCTCTTTGATAGCTTTGAGTAGCCTTTTGGATAGTTTCTTTATATTTGGCAGAAAGTTGAGTTTGGACCTTTGGTTTGGACTTGCTGTTTGCTTTGTAACATGCTGTTTGAGATTTGAACTTTATGCAATTTTGACAATTTTGAATTGTGCATTTTTTAAACTTGTGCATTCAATTTTAGCAAATAAACTCGTCCCTCTCTGTGAACCGGGAGAAATCCCGTGATTTGTAGAGAGGGTTCACTGATCCCAATTAGTGGCCCTTAATGATGAATTTCTTCTGCCATTTATTATTTTATCTGCTTTTTGACTTTTCTCCTTTTCTTTTGCAGATGAATATTCGGATGGAGAGGAATAAAGTGAAGCATGAAGAATTAGAAATAAATAGGATAGTTTTCTTTTTATTTAAATTTAAATCAATGTAAAACCAATGTTTGTAATTAAATTCCAAACATCAATTGTACAGTTAATTTAAAGATAAATAAAAGTTTCCATTATCCAATTTAATTCTGTTTTCTCTTTATTGTTTATTTATTATTTAAAGCTCTTTGAATTAAAATAATTGAAAAATAAATTTCAATCATTTAATTTAGAATAATAAATAAATAAACAATGCTTTAGCACACTGATCAGTTAAACCTGGTATCTCCAAAGCAAAATGACAGTTAACCGAAACAAACCAAACAGGCGCATTCCCTCTTCACTGATTTTCAACAAACACTGTAAATCCAAACTGCGTATTTCTTTTGACTGGCTCAAACAAAACAACGTGAATTCAAACCAACTGCCTCTTTTACTGATTAAATCAAAACAATGCGAATTCAACCCGAATCTCGGAATATCTTGCAAAGTGCTGTGGAATTTTAACCTTTCTGAGAATATGCCCATAAAACCTTAATTCCTAATTAAATGCCAACGAACATTCGCCTGATTGCAATTGAACCAAAATCAACCAAAACCCTAAGCCAATTATTTAAAGCAATCTAGAGTCCTGAAAATCAATAAAACCCTAATTTTGTTTGACTGACGAGAAAAGTCTGTTCATCCGATTCTTGAGCCAGTTTGAAAAGTCAGGAAATGCCTGAAGCTGAGATTTCTTGTGGAAAAATGCGAGGGCAAATTTTGGGGTACAACAGTTGCCCCTGTTCAATCTTCTTGAACCTGAAGAGTTAGATTGGCAAGTTTGCCTTTCGCGACTTGAAGGTAAAAGAAGATTGGACACTAAAGTGCCCAGAAAATTTGCACTCGGCGATATGATGGTGGAGGTGAATGGGCTTAAAGATGCCATTTGGTGCGATAGAATTTTGTCAGGGGATGGGCTTAGAGATGCCATCTGAGAATGGGCTTAAAGATGCCATCTGGTGACTGCTGGTAGGAGGATGGGCTTGTAGATGCCATCTGGACATGTTGAACTGTATGTCAAAAGTGAATGGACAAGTATCAGAAGGGCATCCATGTTTTGGAACATCTCTGAATTAGGGGTCCGAATAAGCAACAGGTTGACGTCCATGTCTGGAGAATCTGTAAACTATTTTCAGGAGTTGAGATTTAGTGAGCAATAGAGTGGCGTCCGTTGTTGGGAAGCGTCCGTAAACTGTTTTCAAAAGTTGAGAAGAGTCTGAACAAGTCGGTAGATTGACATCCGTTGTAGGGAAGAATCTGTAAACTGTTTTCAAAAGTTGAGAAGAGTCTGAACAAGTTGGTAGATTGACATCCGTTGTAGGGAAGAATCCGTAAACTGTTTTCAGAAGTCTTGAAGTTGAAGAGGAACCGGTGTAGGGTTTCTTGATAATGCGTCTGAATGGATCTGGAATAAGTATCAGAATGTCGCCGTGTCTGGGTCACATCTGAACTATTTCTGGATGAATCTCGGAAGATGATCTGTGTCTGTCGACTGCTCTTACCTGAAAAGGTAAAGGGTTAGTTGTATGCAATGTTATGATGCATGATGCAACGTATGTGATATCAATGTTTATGATATGAATGTGATGAATGCGCATGTAAGCTGATGAGCTATCTGAGGATAAATGAATCCTGGATGGCTGAAGACAAAAGAATCTTGATTGCTACCGGGGAAAATAAATCCTTGGCTGCTGCTGGGGGAGAGCATTCATGATGACCTCTATTGAGGAGTTCCAAATTAGTAGACTCATGCTGGAGAGGTAAGATTGAGAATCTTCAGCTTGGTGGGAAGTAACTCTGGCGACTTCACTGGGGAACTCAAGATTTTCCCTCTCCAAAACTCTGTGGGGAGAAGGTTCAATGGTCTGGCTCCGCTGGGGATTGATAATTTGAAGTTTTAGCTTTGCTGGGGATTATGAAGCTTGACTCTGAGTGGAGCTAGCTTGAGAAGAATATGAACAAGCGATAGGTTAACATCCGTTACTTGGAGAACCCGTGAACTGTTTTCAGAAATCTTGAGATTGAATAAGCAATAGAGCGGCATCCGTTGTTGGGAAGCGTCTGTAAACTAATTTCAAAGGTTGCATCTGAACAAGCTGATAGATTAACATCCGTTGTTGGGAAGAATCCATAAACTGTTTTCAGAAGTCTTGAAGTTGAATCAGCAATGGAGCCGCGTCCGTTGTTGGGAAGCGTCCGTAAACTAATTTCAAAGGTTGCATCTGAACAAGCTGATAGATTAACATCCATTGTTGGGAAGAATCCATAAACTGTTTTCAGAAGTCTTGAAGTTGAATCAGCAATAGAGCCGCGTCCGTTGTTGGGAAGCGTCCGTAAACTGTTTTCAAAAGTTGAGAAGAGTCTGAACAAGTTGGTAGATTGACATCCGTTGTAGGGAAGAATCCGTAAACTATTTTCAGAAGTCTTGAAGAGGAACCGGTGTAGGGTTTCCTGATGATGAGCTCGTGTAAAACTGCATCGATTTTTGAACACTTTTGACATTCGAATGCCTCAAGTGGTAATGTAGATAATTTCCTGGCTTATTACAGGTGTTGGTCTACAATCGGTCGTTCACAGATGTTTTCCTGGGTTGTTACAGGTGTTGATCTGGAATTCTTCAGACATGCCTTGGCTGGATACAGGAATCGAGTCTGGAAATGTGGTCAACAAATATGCCCTGGCTGGATACAGGAATCGAATCTGGAAAGGTGATAGTTGATAGATATGCCCTGGCTGGATACAGGAATCGAATCTTCAAACTCTTCAGACGTGCCCTGGCTAGATACAGGAATCGAGTCTGGAAATGTAATAGTTGACTTGTTGAACACTTTTGACATTCGAATGCCCCAAGTGGTGAAGAAGGAGTCTTGAGTCAGATTACTCTGCATATTGAGAGATTTCTTGAAATCTTGACTGGACTGCCCCAGGTTAACTGAACTTTGAAAGATCTGTTGGACCTTGACTGGACTGCCCCAGGTTAATTGAATTGTGCTATGTCATGCCCCTTACTGATAGGAGATTTGATGGAAGTGTTATCCCCTTAAAGTGATTTTGACTTACTGAGAGAGTTTTCGTTCCTCCGAACATTCGCTGTATGAATTTCTTCGCTGTCAAACAAAAAGGTCAAATGCAGACAGTGATATTCGAATAATGCAAAGTTTATGTTTGTCTCGAAGTTTTGAAAAATGCGTTTTTAGCAGAAAACTTTTCATAAGACAAGTTAACACAAGATTTAGAGCAAAGCCCTACAGGAGTCAGGATACCTTTTGTAACAGTATGCTTTCGAACTAACCCATGCTTCAATTAGGACTTTTGAAGGGTTGTAACGTGGCCTGGTTCACGGTTTAAGAAACAAAGGATAAAGGCTCAAAGTATATTTGTACCCACCCGCTCTTCGTGATGTCCTTCAACCTAAGCTCAGTTAATTGTGCGTCACACTCTGTTTTGAGTTTCGAACGACTTTCGGGCAATGGTTCACCAGTTTGAATTTTGGGAGACAGTCATCATCTCCCTTTTTTTCTTTTTCAACATTTTTTCATGTTGTTGAGGATTTTGTAATGACCTCACTATTTTGATTTTGATTTGTTATCCCTAACTTTTGCCTGACTGTTACCGTTTTCCAGGATTACTGTCAGCGGGATGCCCCAGCTTTCTTAGGCCTCTTTTATAGGTTTTGGCTCAGTGGGCTTTTCTCTTTTGAGAGATTGATTGTCTATGTGATTGGGAACCACCCTTGTCTTTTGATTCCAACGGAACACTTTCTTTTTTTTTTTTTTGACGTCGTTCGTTGTATTACGAACTGAGAGTTTGTGACTTCAATGCGCATTTTGAATTAACTGAGATACTACCCTGCCCCAGGTTTATATCAAAGGTTTTGATTGTTTCAGAACAGAAAACTCCTACTTCTTTGGCTCAAAGGGGTTGACTAGGGATTAACTTCCTTATAACTCCAGTGTTTGGGAATTGAAAGAAATGCCTGTACATCATCAGCAAGGTCTATTCAAAAGCATACTGTATAAGATCATGGCATTGTTTCGTCATCCTCCCTCTAAAGGCTTACAGCTTTTTATCAAGAGTCAAATATCATAAAGAAAAGCATAAGAGTAGTGAAACGAATGGATGGATTCAAGACAAACATATGCAATGCATTAATGAAAACAGAGTTTAACATCAACAGATAGTTGTTTGACAGCAAACGAAATTACAACTTTGAAAATTCAAAACGAAGCAAAAGTCTTTCAGCTCGAGCTTCATCACTTCAAGTGGAGAACCCTTTAACGGAAGATTTTCATCTCGCCGTCTGGCATGAATTCCAGCACCCCAATGTCGATCAGATCTTGAATCTTATTCTTCAAGGCCCAACAGTCGTTGGTGTCGTGTCCCAGGATGTAGGAGTGGTAAACACAGAATGCGTCGGGATGATAGTGAGGAGAGGAGGTATTGGGCTTCTAAGGAGGGTCCTTCAAGGTAAGCAAGTTGACCTCCATCAGACGCTTCAGTATGAAGAAAGATGGTATTTCAGTCTCCGTGAATTGTCTTCCCGACTTTTCTTGCTTACGCCGATTGCCCCGTTGACGCTGGCGAGGTTGTTGATGGGCTTGTGACCCTGAAGCAAGCAAAGGAGCTTTCCCCTTGCCCTCTTGAGTGGATGGAGGTTGAGCGGTGACTTGCTCTTCGACCTCAGGTGCTTCCCCCAGTTGGTTGTTTGGAAGCAGTTGGCGGACAAGAACTCTGAGTTCCTCTTGTCTTTGAGATAGGTCCTGGATGAGAGCCATCTGGCCCACCAACTGTCCCATTACTTGGGTCCTCAAGGTTGTCAGATCAAACTGCAGCTCCGCAAGCTGGTCACTCCTGGCGTTGTTGGAATTCTCCAAGCCCTTGGTGAGGAGAGCTTTCATCTCTTCTTGCCCCAGAGACAAGTTCAGGAACATCTCCTGCAGTTGAGCAGTCTGGTCTTGGATGTCTTTGACAGACCTTTCTTGAGCCATCTCTTGCTGAAATAAACAGCAGGAGAGTAAGGAAACCTGAAAAGGAAAGACTGTCAAAATGCAATGCATGATATGTGGATGCATGCTTTCAAGGATCTCTTGGGGTAAACACAAGAAAATGTTAGAGGTTGAACTTTGCTCTTGGATTGGAGAACTTAGCACCGGTGGACGTCTTTCCACGAGAATCAAGCTCACCATGTCGAGTGGGTCATAGCCACTGATTCAATTTGTTGTACCTGATCTTCGTTTGGAGAACTTTGTGTCAGTGGATGTCTTTCCACGAGAATCAAGCTCACCATGTCGAGTGGGTCATAGCCACTAATTCAAGTTGTTGCACTTGAACTTTGGTTGGCATTGGTTAGAGGAGAAACCTCTTGCCCCTTGATAGACGTCTGGTTCAACGTAACCCTGCATCCAAAGAACCCTCAAGATCCTTGAAAGGGTTATTGAAAATGCTATGGTATGATGTCATGATGTTATGTATATGTATGCAAAAAGAAAGTGAGTGTATATACAGACAAACATATTCACACAAAGCAAACAAGTCCTTAGGTTTAGGCTTGCATGGGGTTCAGGTACTACCCTCTTTCAGTTCGTTGGTTAAAACCTGTCCTATCAAAAGTAACCGGGTTCTAGAGGATCTCAAATCATTGGCTACCCTCGATCGGTCATGACTCCAGCATCGCAACCTTTTCTCGCGGCCGGAACCATCGCGAGAGTTTAGCCTCAATGAGCGTAGCATACCGCTACTGTTCTAATGGCCAAGTTGGGTCAATTTAGGGTTCTAAGGTCGGTTGGTGCTTAATGACTCCTTGGAAGACCCATATTCTCCCCGTTTCAACACGAGGGATATCGGTACAGACCAAAGCGCCACACCAACGTAGCCACTGCTTCACCCATGTCGGTATACGCCAGACAGGTCCCTCGCAGATTATGCTACCTAAAAAGGTTTCCCCCAGATCCGGGTTAGGATCTATAAAACTCTGATACAAAGCCCACAAATGTAAAAGCAAGCAAAGCAATCAATTGAAAATAAAGGTGATCTAAACCCTAAGGTAACCCCACTTTAAAAATTTTCCCAAGCAGAGTCGCCAGTTCTGTGATACGGTGGGAGAACTGACTATGGTTTTGCGTTCGTATTCGCACTTGTGCGGTTGAGCAAGAGTCGCCACCGACTTTTTATTTTATCCTAAAGGAAAGGTTAAAAAAGCACAGCAAAAACCTTTTGAGATATTTCGTGGGTTCGGGGGGTAGATTATGAAAAGGGAAGGTATTAGCACCCTTTTCATCCATGGTTATCCATGGGCTCTTAGTTACTTGGTTTTTTAGATCACTTGCCTTGATTTTTGATTGCTTGAAAATGGTGTGTGTGTGAGTGTTTTTGAAAATGTTTTAGAAGAAGATGCCTTGTCTTAGGCAACCAATGTATTTGACTCGTGTTTGAGTGTTTTACAAAAGTGTGGATCTTTTCGAAAAGATGTTTCTAATGTTTTTGAGAGTTTGTTTGAAAGTGTTGTGGATTGTGGTTTTTGAAAAGAAGGCAAGTGTTTTTGCAAGTTGATCTCAAGTAACTAAGAGTTTTATCTACCCTATTGTACTCAAAGGTTTTTGTTATGTTTTAACCCCCTTTTAACAATTTTGTTCCACCATTGAATTTGGTGGGCAATCTTGCGTTTAGGAAGTTTATTCGGGACGGGCACGGGTCATCGTATGGACCATGAATGCAATGGTGCCAAGTGTCTTTGGCAATTTGCTTTGAAGGGACTATGATCATTCCGTTTAGGCAACACTTTGAGACTTATGATCATTTGATTTTGTTTTGCCGAAGATACTCGACGTGCAAGCATGGCCCATTTTGGAAGGCAACATATGGGATTACCCTAGAGGGTGCAAGTGTGATTGTGTATTGATTTCATGTATTTGTCTTGTATTAGGTTATCTAGCGTTTGATTTTATGTACATGCAAACCCTAGGTCTAACCATGGTATAATTGGAAAACTGTAAATTGCGAAAATGTAAAGTCTACGCTATTACAAAATAAGTATCTGGGAGTGGGGATACAAGCTTATGAATGGGGATGAGACTTATAGTATACAATAAGTTACAACCAAATCGAATTTGCAATCAAATGTAAATGACGTATATCAATGTATAAGATAAACAAGTATGTATAGGAGCAACGTGAATGTATTGTGTAGGTATGAGATGCATTGTGTAAGTGATTATTTACATGTGTGACAATATGATTTTAAGAAAGTATTGTTAAGTATTTGTTTTGACCTAAAGAAAAATTAAACGTCTATTTAATGATCTTGTATTTCTTTTAATATGTACAAAAGAAAATGTTTTAATTGAATGTTCAAGTTCTAATTAAATTATGAAAATGATGTTTTAAGAAAATATTTCTAGGTGTTAATTATGTATACAAAAAAGAGTATTTTTCATTTGTTATGTACAAATTAAATGAAAAGTGTTTTCAATATTTATTATATGGTTTAAAAAATGTATTTTATTATTTATGTACAAAATATGTTTCAATTAAATATCAAGAAATGAATTATGTATATTAAAAAAGAAGTGTATTTTTATATTGTTATGTACAAAATATGTTTCAATTAAATATCAAGAAATGAATTATGTATATATTAAAAAAGAAGTGTATTTTTATATTGTTATGTACAAATTAAATAAAATAAAGGTATTATCTTTAAGAAAATTTAATGTTCTATGTATGAAAAAGAAAAAAGAGAAAATATAAGTTATTTATGGATCAAAATATGTAGAAATAATGTTAGTAAAAAAAAGGTTATGTTAGTTAATTTCTCAAAAAAAAAGATGTGTTAAAAAAAACAGTTAAATGAGAGCAATGGGCTTTAAGCATGCAGAATGGGGCGAGGCCCACGATGCTGAAACAAGTTTTAGGGTTTCGCTTGTGTTTGTTCAGTTGGAAATGCTTTAGGGTTTTGAGACAGCGGCGTTCATGGAGTTTCGTTCATCTTCGCTCGTTCTGAATGCTGAAACGTAAGCCTCCCAGAGCCACCAGCGACCTCCACCTCTTTCTCCTCCCAGCGACAGCATCATGGCGATCGATCTAAGGTACAATTCGTCTCCTAATTTCGTTAGGGTTTTTTACGATTTTTGCGTGTTTGTGATTTTTCGATTATTGATTCTTACTCCAAATTGTTGTTGTGTTTTGAGGCATATGGTAAAATCATGAGAGGGGAAAACTACCTGGATGGAGGGAAGGAAGAGGGTGAAGGTGATTAGGAGGCTCAGCGATGGAGGACTTGCTTGAACGACACTTGGTATTTCTGTGTTTTCCTTAAGCTTTATGATGTTGATGGCTGAAAGCTTCTTATTTGCGTATTCTTTCTTCTTCTCTTCTTTTACTATGACTCTGTATGCTTGTTGTTTCTTTGATACTCACTTCTGTCGCCTCTGAGTTTGGTGTGCTTGAAATGTTATTGTTGCTTCTGTGAGTTGCCTTGGTTGCCTTTGAGCTTTTGTATGCTTATTGCCTTGAACACTTGTTGAAATGCTTGCTTATGTTGCTTTTTGCCCAGTGATGTATTCTTACTGAGGGCTCGAGGGTTTTGACACTGAGTTGCCTTTGAATATGCTTGGATATGCTTTGGATTGCCCGGTGACGAATTTCCTGAGGGCCTGCCTTGAATGCACTTCTCGTTCTCTTCTCCCTTTGCCTTGAATGTTTGTTTATGGCCCAATGATGAGCATTCCTCTGAGGGTTCTTATGTGGGTTCCTGTGTTTGATGTGTTAGGCTTGAAGCTGGACAGGCCTTATGGTGAGTTTGTGTTCGATGGGTCCAGGTTGGACAGAGTTAAGGGTATGAGGCTTTTTGACAGGGCAGGTTTATCGTTTGACAGGAGGTAATGGTTTGGGTGCACATGTTTTGAGCTTCAGCAGGTTATATGCTGATATGGCTTTTGTTTCTGGTTCAGGTGAGGCTTGCTTCAAAGCTTTAGGCAGGTTCTGATGTTTGATAGGTTTGTATGGTTTTAGTCTGGGATTAGGCTTATCAGTTTAGGCTTTGCAGGTTTGTATGGTTATGTGTTTGGAAGTGTTTAACAGGTGAAGCTTCAGGCTTGCTTCAGGCAGGCTTGGCATATGCAGGTGGTACTGGTTTTTGGTGTCTTGAGGTTTTTAGGCCTAGCAGGTTATTTGCTTCAGCAGGTTTTGCTTCTGGTTTGTGAAATAGCAGGTTATGATTTTGAGGTGTTTTTTTTTGGAGGTGTTTATGGTTTATGCAGTTTGTGCTAATGCAGGTTGTGGTTAGGCTTCAAGCTTAGCAGTTTTTATTTTTTCTTTTGTGTCCTCCCCCTTTGAACTGTGTTTTTCTCTTTTGTATATTTTTTCTTCCTATCTATCCTTGCCTAAGCCTGAAAACCTGCATCTTATCTCTTCTTTTTCTCTCTCTCAGTACAGTTTAAATATTAAACTATGCTTTTTTTCTGTACTTTTTTCTGTAAGGGTCACTTCAATTGGGAAATGATGAAAATGAGTTGCTTGCATATCATACTTTCCTCTGCATATTTGATCTCTTCTTGACAGCTTTTGTGCTTTTTGATATCTTTCAAAATCTTCCTCTTTGATAACTTTGAGTAGCCTTTTGGATAGTTGCTTTATATTTGGCAGAAAGTTGAGTTTGGACCTTTGGTTTGGACTTGCTGTTTGCTTTGTAACATGCTGTTTGAGATTTGAACTTTATGCAATTTTGACAATTTTGAATTGTGCATTTTTTAAACTTGTGCATTCAATTTTAGCAAATAAACTCGTCCCTCTCTGTGAACCGGGAGAAATCCCGTGATTTGTAGAGAGGGTTCACTGATCCCAATTAGTGGCCCTTAATGATGAATTTCTTCTGCCATTTATTATTTTATCTGCTTTTTGACTTTTCTCCATTTCTTTTGCAGATGAATATTCGGATGGAGAGGAATAAAGTGAAGCATGAAGAATTAGAAATAAATAGGATAGTTTTCTTTTTATTTAAATTTAAATCAATGTAAAACCAATGTTTGTAATTAAATTCCAAACATCAATTGTACAGTTAATTTAAAGATAAATAAAAGTTTCCATTATCCAATTTAATTCTGTTTTCTCTTTATTGTTTATTTATTATTTAAAGCTCTTTGAATTAAAATAATTGAAAAATAAATTTCAATCATTTAATTTAGAATAATAAATAAATAAACAATGCTTTAGCACACTGATAAGTTAAACCTGGTATCTCCAAAGCAAAATGACAGTTAACCGAAACAAACCAAACAGGCACATTCCCTCTTCACTGATTTTCAACAAACACTAAATCCAAACTGCGTATTTCTTTTGACTGGCTCAAACAAAACAACGTGAATTCAAACCAACTGCCTCTTTTACTGATTAAATCAAAACAATGCGAATTCAACCCGAATCTCAGAATATCTTGCAAAGTGCTGTGGAATTTTAACCTTTATGAGAATATGCCCATAAAACCTTAATTCCTGATTAAATGCCAACGAACATTCGCCTGATCGCAATTGAACCAGAATTAACCAAAACCCTAAGCCAATTATTTGAAGCAATCCAGAGTCCTGAAAATCAATAAAACCCTAATTTTGTTTGACTGACAAGAATAGTCCGTTCGTCCGATTCTTGAGCTAGTTTGAAAAGTCTTGAAATGCCTGAAGCTGAGATTTCTTATGGAAAAATGCGAGGGCAAATTTTGGGGTACAACACACATCAACATACTCTTTGAGAAGCTCCAACATTTTCTCTTTAACCTCTGGGATAAGCAATGCTCCGACTTTGACTTCCTTTCTATCTTCTTCATCACCCAAATTGATCAACTCTACAGGCTCTTCAAATGGTTGAATAATCTTCTCATCATGCTCAAGCAAACGGGAAATTTCAACAGGAACCTCTTCACTATCCTCTTCTTCAGCTCTGAACACAGGGAATTCAAAATTGGGAGAGGGCATAGGATCATTGTTTTCGATGGTTAAGTCATGGATCAATCCGCACACATGATTATGCTTTATTTTAGGAAACGATTAATATGAATGTTGTACAAATGAAACAAAAAGTTATTATATTTTCCTATTACTACTAATTAATTTTCATTACTATTTCCCAAAAAGTGAAAAATAAAACAGTAGTGGACAAAATAACATTTTTATTCATTGAAGGGAAATACTTGAAACAAGGAGCCCAGACATTTCTCTTTTGCCTTGGGCAGAGCAAAAGGATTTATTTTTATCATAGCCTGACACAAAATACTTTTCGCCTTGGGCAGAGCGAATTTTTTCAAAGAAAAACAAAACAAAACATTACTCAGAAATGTGCATAACAATAGGAACATCAACAGCTATCCAGTTTTGGCAAGCCAATCCAGGTGTCACAAAATCGGGTAAATCCTCCTCGGAATCATCTTCTATGATAGCATCAACCTCAGGAGGAGTCGCATGGATAAAACCAGCGCTTCGGAAAACCTCCTGAATCGGACGAGCAACCACCTCATGCTTGACTCTCGCAGACACGGGACGAAAACCAAGACCTTCTCCAGATTTGTTCTCGGGCAAAGTCAACACCTGGCCCCATCCTTCGGCCGAACCACTTTCCACCACTCGTCGCGCATCCTCAAAAGAAGAAATGGATGCCCCTTGCTTCTTCACTTCAATCTTGGCAACAGATAGACCTTGGAACTGGGTTCCAACATCCTCATCAGCATCAATAAAAGAGAAGGATGACAAATGGCTTACCACCATAGCCTGCTCTCCACCGATCATTACTAGCTTCCCATGCCTCAAAAACTTCAGTCTCTGATGGAGCGTGGAAATGACTGCCCCTGCATCATGGATCCATGGACGACCCAATAAGCAACTGTAGGCAGCACGAATATCCATTACTTGGAAAGTGATTTGGAAAGTATGAGGACCAATTACTATAGGAAGATCCACTTCACCAATGACAGTCTTCCTAGAACCATCAAACGCTTTGACAATTACTCCACTAGGTCTTATAGGAGCACCTGGATATGAGAGCCGAGATAATGTAGTTTTGGGCATTACATTCAACGACGAACCTGTATCTACCAACACACTTGATAAGGTATCATTTCCACAACTTACTGAGATATGCAAAGCCATATTATGGTTTCTCCCCTCCTCCGGGAGTTCTTCATCACTGAAACCAAGATTGTTACACGAAGTAATATTTCCCACAATCCCATCAAACTGGTCAACCATCACATCATGATCCATGAATGCCTGGTCCAAGACCTTCATCAAAGCTTCTCTATGGGCACCAGAATCTCTCAGTAAAGCAAGCAAAGAAATCTTGGAAGGAGTTTGCAAAAGTTGGTCCACAATCTCATATTCACTTCTCTTGATAAGCTTCAGAATCTCATCATCCTCAGGGCGAGGGATAGGTTCATTGGATTGGCCTATCTCAACCCTTGGTTCAACATTTCTCACTGGAATTTCTGCCGGTATGGGCCTCCTGACTTGAACTTCTGGTCTCTTCAAAGGTACTGCTGCAAAGACACGCCCACTTCTCGTAACTCTACTCGCATCAGCAATGTTAACAAAAGACGGTCTTGTTGGTATAGGGACTTCTACCCCATTCTCAATCATTGTGGAATTATACTTGTACGGCACAGCTTGGTCTGAGTTGTAAGGCACAGGACCAGGTGGGCAAATGATCAAAGGATCAACAGGTGCAGCCTGACTGTCGTAAACGATCTCTACTGATTCAGGCAAATTGAATTATGGTATTATAACATTCACTTCATCCTCCGGATTTTGGTCATATGTAATAGTGATAACTCTCTGGTCTAACAACTTCTGAATATCCTCCTTCACAATAGGACAATCAACCTCTCTTGAACAAAATTCACAAACATCATAATCATGCTGGTGCTTAACAAAGGCAAGTCTTCTCAAACTCTGATGTAACCTGATCAACGAATCTCTTATGTGTTCAACTTGAAAAACTCGAAACTTTCCCGGACAACCTTCCACCATATTCACTGATGCTGCCCCATGTCGAGGCAAAGGATTATCTCTAACATTTGGATTAACATCCTTGAAAGACAAGATACCATTCTTAATCAATCTCTGCATGTCCGCCTTCAAAGCAAAACAGTTCTCAAGGTTGTTCCCCGGCGACCCTTGATGATACTCACAAAACTGATCCGCCTTATACCACGGAGAAGTACTGTTTGGTGCGACAGGAGGAGGCTTTATCGTTATGAGATTCTTTCTGATAAGAGCAGGGAACAATTCAGTATAAGTCATAGGAATGGCATCGAACTGCGGTTTTCTTGGTGAACGGTTCTGATTGTTGAATGGATAAGCCTGTTGTTGAGGCTGCTGCTGAAATGGCCGTTGTTGAGTTGGTGGGGTTTGATGAACTGGGGTCATCAAAGCTGGGCGGACAGCCGGGGTGACTGCCGCAATGTGAGAGTAACCTCTCCTCGGTCTCCCTGGGAACAATGTGCTGACATCCTACTCTTTTCTTTTCGGGAAAACACTTCCAAACTTCTTAGTACTGCTAGACGGACTTCCTTCTTTAACCAAACGCCCTTCACAAATCCCTTCCTCTAACCGCATGCCCATGCTTACCATTTCGGTGAAGTCACTGGGTGTGCTGGAGATCATTCTTTCATAGTAAAAGGAACCTAAAGTCTTCAAAAATATCTTAGTCATCTCTTTCTCCTCAAGAGGTGGATAGATTTGAGCAGCAATTTCACGCCACCTCTGGGCGTATTCCTTAAAAAATTCTCTGTCTCTTTGCGACATCGCCCAGAGTTGATCCCTGTCCGGTGCCATGTCAACGTTGTACTTATACTGGTGAACAAAGGCTTCGCTAAGATCGTTGAAGTTGCGGATCTGAATACTTTCTAAACCCATATACCACTTTAGAGCAGCACCCGTCAAACTGTCTTGAAAATAATGAATCAATAAGTCATGATCATCAGAATACGTAGACATCTTTCTCACGTACATTGTCAAATGACTTCTATGACACGAATCACCCTTATATCTTTCAAAGTCTGGCACTTTGAATTTTGCTGGAATCTTGACATTCAGAACTAAACAAAGGTCATGCGTGTTCTTCCCAAACAAATCCTTCCCTTTTAACGCTCTGAGCTCCTTCTGCATTTCTTGGAACTGATCTTGAAATTCTTCCATTCTATCAAAAAGACCCAAACTTTCAGCAGGCTCGACAGGATAAGTAGGTTCATTCAAGTATGGCATGGAGTGAACCACAGGAGCGACAGTTGTCATTACCGGTTGCGGAAAAGGTGTTACAGGCGGGATTACCGGCGGCATGGCAGTTGTCTCTGGTTGAGGAAGAGTAAAAGCAGGTTGAAACAAGGGTCGTACGGCAGGCTGATACCCCTCTGGAACAAAGTTGTAAGGCATTCCCCACGGAAAACCTTTCGGCATCTGATGTTGAAGCGGAGAGTTGATTTGAGTCACAGATGTTGGAACGGTGACAATCTCGGAAACCACTGGAGTTGAAGTCTGAATCTCAGCAGGCGTAGTCGATGGCTGATTCTGAACAGCCACCAAAATTTCCACTAACGCAGTTAACTTTTCCATCTCGATACGAAGGGTAGCAACTTCCCCACGAAGCTCATGGTTTTCCTGTTCCAGATCCTCCATCTTTCTCTGACGATTGGCTCGAGTGTCGTATCGATGAGACAACTTGACAACCTTCGGAGTGGAAAAAGAAACAAGGATAAGACTCTAGAAAACATGTGAAGTGGAATGTTGAATGATGCATGATGTGTAATGCAAATGATGATTCATTTTAATAGTTTTTCAAGGAACTTTAATAATTTTGCACACATCAATGGTAAAGGAATTTGGAATAACAAAAAATCAATCCATTAATCAAAAACAGTAAATTACAACTTACAACTTTGGAAATAACAAAACAATAAATTACAACTTTGGGATTACAACCCAATAATAAAAGCAGTAAATTACAACTTTGGGATTACAACCCAATAATAAAAGCAGTAAATTACAACTTTGGAACATGAAGCCCGTAATAAAGCGATAAATTACAACTTTGGAGCATGAAGCCCTTAATAAAGCAATAAATTACAACTTCGGAGCATGAAGCCCTTTTACAAGGTTTTACAAAATGACATTAATAAAATAAAACTAAAAGCTAAAGATCATTCTGAAACATCGGATGAAGGACCAAACACCAACTGTAACCGGAGCTTCTTGATCTTCTCTTCATAAAAGTCTTCCATCTCTTTCTTCTCAGCTACCAGTCGATCAATGATTTCCTTCTGTGGGTTAGGAACGGGAGCTACGCTTACCGAACCTTCCTTCTTTCTCTTCCTCTCACTAGCATACTTCTTCAGTAAAGCATCCTTTTGACGAAGTTTCTCATCATGATCAATGAACCAGCCGTCTTGAATAAAGAGTAAATCCTCCTTTTCCTTTAGCTGTCGAGTCAGGACTCGATTCTCATATTTAGACATATTATACTTTTCTTTCCAAGCATCTCTCTCGGACTTCATCCTAGCCAGATTTCCTTGGTATTCTCCTATGTTCGCGATAGGGATAACAACAGATGATGATGCAACGGTAGGGAATAAAGGTTTCTCAAGTTTATAGGGCATGTTGAGAGCACAAGCCCTAGCATGGACCCACTGTAGGTAAGGCTCCAAAGAAACGGCACCTCTATGTCCTAACATATCTCTCCCTTTCCTATGGATGTGGCGCCAAGCTCCTTCGATCTCCCTCTTAGCTGCCTGATGATCTTGTCCTTCCTGTAGAAAGAAACCACTCACATGGATGTTGTTTGGTTTATCTCTCATCGGGCACCCAAACTGACGGCGCGCGAGAACAGGGTTATAGTTAATTCCACCTTTCGTACCAAGAAGAGGCACGTTAGGAAAAGCACCACAGCTATCGATGATCTTCACGTCATAGTAAACTCGATTATACCAATCAACATCGAAATGAGTGAGAGCCATAATCTTTGGCGCCCATCTCGGCTCTTTCTCGAGATCCCAGAAAACATCAGACCCAGGTAGATGAGAAACATACCACTGATACAACAACGGTACACAACAAATAATCATTCCTCCTTGATAAAAGTTTCGAAGATGGATGGAGTAGTAGGTATCTCCTAGCAGCGTAGGGACCGAATTTCCAATCAAGAAAATTCTGATGGCGTTGATATCCACAAACTTATCAACGTTAGGGAACAAGAATAAACCATAAGCGAGTAAAGCAAACACGTCTTCAAAGGCAATAGTATCTTTTACCTCAGTGAAATGACGAGCTTTCCTCAACAAAAACTGCGCAGACAAGCCTCGGATTCCCCCTTTTGTAGTCATGTTTTCCTCTATCTCTGACTTCTTCAAGTGGGTGATGGTCGCTATCTCGTGAGATTTGGGTTCCTCTTCTCATCCAGAAAAAGGAACACAGTCGGTGATCGACAAACCAAGTATGTAGGAATACTCTTCTAAGGTGGGCATCAACTGGTAATCCGGAAAGGTGAAACATCGGTACAAAGGATCGTAGAATTGAACCAACGTATTAAGAATGCCTTCCTTCATCTTGCGCTTCATGAGAGGTATAATGGACCCATACTTCTTCTGAAAATCCGTCGGGTTCTCGATCTTCGGAATTAAACTCTTCAGTTCTTCGATCTCGGGCTCCTTAAAACTAAAGCTTCGAGTGTTTCTCCTTCCAAATTCCATAATAACCTGAGATGTCTACAAAAATCATTCCGAAGTTCCTTGAAAAACAATTTTTTTTTACAAAAATGTTGATGAATGCATGAATGAATGATAATGCAACAGTTACACACAAGTTTGCAAACATGGGGTTCAAAGGTTCAACGTTCAGCATGGAGTCGAGGGTAAAGCCCACCCAAAGGTATGTACTAACGGTTCAATCGCACCTGTAAGACAATGTTCTAAGAGTTCCCAGAGTCTACATTCCTCCTTCGGATATTACCAATGTCTTGATTACTCAATAATTAGCAATATTCTCAAGAGAAACTCGTCCGAGCGTAGCATCGCGTAACAACTACTTCCGAATTACTCCGTTATAGTCTCCGCGCTACACCTAAAAAGGCCAAGATGGGTTAGGGTTCTACGGTCCTCAACTTCTCGGGCTCCTAGGTCGAAAGTAATAATGTCTTCCCGATTACTCGGTAAACAAATATTAAGTTCAAGAGGGCCTTCCATTGAGTGGGGGATCTCATGCCTCCTTCTTCGGGATTACTCCCTCAAATTTAACATGACTGTACCGCCCGTCCTATTCCTTAAGTGTTACTTAATCCGGGTATAGGATTCGTCCTTTGCAAAAAACCCAAACACCCCAATTTAAACACATAATCAAGCAAATCAAATAATAATAAAACAGATAAAACAAATTAGGCTTAATCCACTTAGGGATGGACCAGCAAGAGGTCAATCTGTCCCCAGCAGAGTCACCAATTCTGTAGCGATAAAAAATGTAGCGGGGTAAATCGGAGATCGAATTATTGATTAATTCGCCTCACAAAAGCAAGAGTCGCCACCGCGCTTTATTATTTCCAAGGGAAAAGGGGAAAGAGCGAAATAAAACCCTAAATATGCAATGTAAATAATACTTTTAAAAGTAAAAATACAAGGCGTTTTGAAAAGAGATCTATGGTTCGGGGGTTGATTATACAGTGGGAAGGTATTGGCACCCAATGTATCTATAGTACTCTATAGGAACCTTTTGAAATATCTGTTTTATTAAAATTGACCGTTTGATTAAGAAATAAATTGTTTTGGCCGAAAAGGGATACAGACGGGTTTTTGAAGATACGACGACCTAATGTCGAAGTTTTGGCTTGAACGATATAAGTTTTGAAAAGATTGAAGATTTGGGGAAAAATTGCCCTAAGTTTTAATGTGATAAAAATATTCGCGTGATCGGACTTGAGGACATGAAGTCAATAAATTTAATCGTTTTTCCCTTTGGATTTAGAAGTAAACGGAATAAACAAGTAACGACAAAATAAATAAACAGAAATTTATGCGGATGATGATTAGATAGCAACAATTAAATAATAGACTAAATGGTGTGAACAATGCATTTTTTAGATTTTTGTTTAATATTAATGAAAAGAAAATGTTTTAATTCTTGAATTCTATTTTTTTATATATTTGTTTTTATATATTTTTAATATTAACAAAAGCATTATTTAAGAATTAATAAATAAATCTAAACTAAGCTAAAACTTAAAGGTTATTAACTTAAATCTAAAGAAAATGGTATTAAAATTCTAAATTAAACCTAAAGTTAAACTAAAATAGGTCACATTATTTAAAAAGTTTAATTAAATTTCATCTCTCTTTTTTTTATTAGATCTTTACTAATTAACTAATGTAATAATAATCCTAAAAAAAACTAAAAGAAAACAAAATAGAAAAAGGGTGTGTATCAAAGGAAAAAAGTGGACAAGTAAATATATGGGTTAAAGATTTTAAAAGGCCCAAACCAAACTGAAAACAGGGGGGTGCACAAAGGGTTTCGCTGGGCTTAGGCATAAAAGGGGTGAGGTCCATTCATTTACTAATTTGTTTTTAGGGTTACACTGTGTTTTAGCATTTGGAAAAGGGATTAGGGTTAAGGTAAACGTGCAAAACGGCGCTCGTTCTCTCTCGTTCTCGTGTCTTCGTGTTCTTCTTCGCTTGAGTTTCTGAAATCGCCCTCTGTCCATGGCCACCAGTGACCTCGATCTTCTTCTTCCCTCCAGCAAAGCATTAAGGGGACGACGCATTCACGGTAAACTTATGTTTTATTATTCGTTTAGGGTTTTATTACAACGCATGTTTGTGATTCTTATATCCCTTTATTCTGACTTCGTATTTATGTGATTATTTGAGGAATTTGAGAGAAAAAGAGGGTGAAATGCTACCTGGAGAAGGAGGAGGGAGGTAGGGGCGAGCTAGGAGGCCGGGGCGAGGAAGGTTGACGCCGTGAGCTTGCTTCGGACTACCGGTATTTCGTTCTTATTTTGTTTAGTGATGAAAGCCCCTGAAAACAAAAACTTTCTTTTCTCTTGCTAGCTTTCGTCCTGTTCGCTGTTGCCTTGAATTATTTCTTTTCCTTATTCTGCTGTTGCCTTGAATGTTATGTTACCTTGGGTGCTATTGTTGGAATGGTTTGACAGTGTTGATGCTTTTTTTTCCTCTTCTTCTCAGCTATGCTTCTGTATGCTTTTTTGTTGGCCAATGATGATATGATCTGAGGCTGGATGGTATTTGGACGTTGGTTGGACAGTTTTGTGATTTTCTGATCTTTTAGGCCATGCTTTTGGTTTTACTGGTTTAGCAGGTTTTATGGTCTTGGTTTGAGACTGTAGGTTCTTTATGGTTTAGGCCATGCTGGTTTGATATTTGAATTGGTTTTTTTGATATTTAGGCCAAGGTTGTGAAATGGTTTTGGACAGTAGGTTCTTTATGGTTTAGGCCATGTTGGTTTGATGGTTTATGCAGGTTTTCTGGTTTATGCAGGTTTAGCATTTGGTTTAGGCCATATGTTTTACTGGTTTTACTGGTTTTATGCAGTAGGAATGATTTTGATTTTGGTGATGGCAGGTTCTATGGTTTTAGGCCATATTTGTTTGAAAATGGTTATATGGTTTTTGGTTTGACAGTAGATTCTACTGTTTTTTGTTTTGAGACTTGGAGAACATTAGGTTTTTGCTTTGATAGTTTTTTTTTCAAGCTTGAAGGCAGGTCTCTCCTCTTTCTTCAAGGGGTTTGTGTTATGTTATAACCGTTTTCTTGGCATATGTTTGATGGCTCAGGTTTGAATATTTTTTACATTTTCCTGGCCTTCTGCACATCTACTGCTCCAACAGTTTGTTTGTATTCCTTTCTTATGCTTTCTATTTCTTACTGAGTTACTGCTGCTCTGTTTCTATCCTCTTCCTGCCTAAACCAAAACTTGTAAAATCAAACTTCTATCTCTCTTCTCTCTCCTCAATACAAATTTGACATAAAAATGATATGTTATGCATTTGTTCTGAAAAAGCAATACTGCTGGAAAATGATGTAAATGGAAAGATTTCATGCTTGCATATTTGATTTTAAAACTGCATGCTTCTCTTCTACTTGCAATGTAACAGTAGAGGAGCCTATTATTTTGGCATCTTCCTATATGCATGGCATGTTTACGTTGGCTTGCTTGCATACGTAATATGATTATGCATATGTTGTTTGAAATATGCAGTGAACTTTTGAAAATGCAATTGATTTTTTAATTATGCAGTTTTGAAAACAAAATAAATTTGTGCATCTTTTAACTTGTGCAGTTTTTTTTTTTTTGAAAAATAAAAATTCACCCCTTTTTGTGAACCGGGAGAAATCCCGTGATTTGCAAAAAGGGTAAAACTGATTCCAGCCGTTTGCTTTTAATGATGAACACTAAAAATAATTTTCTGCTTTTAATTATTTATTTATTTCTGACTTTTTTCTTTTAATTGTTTTGCAGGTAAAATTAAATGATCAACAAAGAGATATTGGATAGAAGATGAAGATTTAGAACTTAGGAAAAATAGTTTTTTTATTTTACTTTAAGCATTTTATATAATTGTTATTGTAAATATTTTGTAAATAATACAATATTTAAATAACAATTGTAATAATTAGAATAAAGTAAATAAAATTCTAATATTTTACCAATTAATTCTTTCTTCTTTCCAATTATTTATTTATCGTTTATAATTCTTTAAATTATATAGTAACTGAAAATCAATTTCAATTACTTAAATTCAGAATAATAAACAAATAAAAAAACATCATCGATCAATTAATAACTTCAATTATTTACTTCATTATTTTTAATTCTTCTAAATTATAATAACTGAAAGATAAAATTTCAGCTATTTAAACTTAGAACAATAAATAATTAAATAAACATTGCTTGATCAATTAATAAACTCCTTTTCAAATGTTTATTTCATTATTCATAAATCTTTAAATTATATAATAACTGAAAACAGATCTCCATTATTTAAATTTAGGATAATGAATAATTAATAAACATTGTTTGATCAATTAATAAACCTCTTTTCAAATATTTACTTTATTATTTATAAATCTTTGAATTATATAATAACTGAAAATAAATTCCAATTATTTAAATTTAAGATAATAAATAATTAATAAACATCATTTAAGTCTTGATCAGTTAATAAATTTAGCGTTCAACAAATAAACAGCTCTTGGCTTGAAAAAGTTATGAATTTTAAAAATCGATAGATCAAAACGCTTGCAATGTAATGATGCAGATGGGAGATGGTATCTTAGGTCAAAATTTGGGGTACAACAAGTTGCTGTAACACCGTTAACACACATTGCCATTTTTGTTTTAAAGCTTTGCAGGTTGAGTTCTGTGGCACGATTCAAGCTGTTTCAAAACAAACCAAGCATTGGAAAAGCTTCCTTGGACCTCAGGCAAGCTCAAAAGAAGCTCAAGCACCCTTGAAAGTTGTTGCATTGTCCAGCTCGAAGTCAACTGAAACAGGTATTTCATGAACTTCTATCTCTCTATTTAGGAATAGTCAGGCTTAGGTTTGTGAATGAAATATGTTGTACTCATAGCCCTGAAGCCACACATATGCTTAGTTTTCATTTATATTAATCGTGCTAGGAGAATTTTATTCATGAACTTTCTGAAAAAACTAGGTTAGAAATTAGGGTCAGAGAAATTCTCTCTGGTCTTTGAGAGTTAGCTTAAATTTTTTATATGGTTGAATTCGTTGTTTAATGCTCTACAAGTTTCATGTTATGAGTTTTGTCAAAAAATCGAAGAATCAGGAGATAACATTTGTGTATAGAAGCGCGCATATTTTTGTTCAAAGGAAGAAGATGAAGTTTGGTTTGGGATGGGCCTATACAGGCTTGCTTTTGGCACCCTCCTCTTTTCTTTTTACACTCCCCAGGCCCATTTTTTGTACATTTGTTATTTTTGCATTTTTGTTTCGTTTCTGATTTTGATATTTTATTTTCTAACATAAAAATACTTAAAAAATTATTTTCATAAATTTTTGTATTTATTTGGAATTTATTTTAATTATTCCTAGTATAAATATGTAAATAATTTATTTTCTTTTTATTAAAACTCAAAGAATAATGTAAAAAACATGTTTATTTTTATTTATTATTTTTATACACACTTAAAAACATTTTCTTGAATATACACATTTTTTGTAAATAATTAGTTTCTATTTATATTTATATATATATATATATATATATATATATATATATATATATATATATATATATATATATATATATATATATATATATATATATATATATATATATATATATACTTATATACTTTGTTTTATTAAATAATTTGGACAAAAATACAAAAATATTACATTTTTATTTTTATTAATATTTTGCACTAAAATATCATTTTTACAATATACTTTTATTTTTTGTATAAATTAAGATATTATTGTATATAATTAATAAATAATACTATTTATTAAGAATTAGAGTTTTTGCTCTAAATAACAAAATAATTAAAATTGACTCTTTTTTTATTATTTACATTTCACATTAAAAAAATATCTTTTACATACATAAAAACTTTTTGCATAATACATTTTATTTAAACATTTATTTATTGTATTTTTATTCAATTGTTGTACATTTAAATATTGCATATACATTCGATTTGGTTGTAATAATCTAGAATTTAATTTCTTGTCAAATACCCCCTAATTCAAATTTGTACCCCCTCCCTATATCATGTTATAATAGTGTAGGATTTAAATTCTCGCACTTTTAAATGCTTTCAATTATGCCATGGTTAGACCTAGGGTTTGTATGCAAATAAAATCAACAACTAGCTTGACCTAATCCAAGATAAACATGCATGAAAAACAAACACAATGCGCACTTGCACCCCTAGGGTTTCAATCCACTTGTTGCCTTCAAAAATGGGCCATGGTTGCATGTCAAGTACTTTGGCAAAACAAAAAACAAAACAAAAGATCAAAGTCCCTCGATGACGCTATCTGAGTTGCCTAAACAAAATGATCAAGTCCCTTATGAGAATTGCCAAAACTACTTGACACAATTGCTATCATGGTCTATACGATGACCCGCGCCTGTCCCTTTTAACATCCTAACACAAGGTTGTTCACCAAATACAATGGTGAAACAACACTGTTAAAAGGGTTAAAAACATAAGAAAGATCTTTGAGTAAAATAGGGTAGATAACTCTTGGTTACTTGATCAAAACTTGCAAAAACATCCTTGCTATCTTCAGAACACACTTCACAACACAATTTCAAAACCCTACTTTCAAACAATTGAAAACTTTTCAAAAGACAAAAACACCTTTGTATACATTCAAACAAGAATCATTACAAAGGTTGCCACAACGATGGCCTCTTTTCAAAACATCTTTCAAAATCACACACAAAGCACCATTTCAAACAATTGAAAAGCAAAGCAAGTGATCTAAGCAAGTAACTAAGAGCCCATGGATAACCATGGATAGAAAGGGTGATAATACCTTCCCTTTCTATAATCTACTCCCCGAACCCAAGAAAACATCTCAAAGGTCTTTCATGTGCTTTTTGACCTTTCCTTAGGATAAAATAAATAGTCGGTGGCGACTCTTGCTAAACCGAAACATTTGCGAACATAAAACGCAAAATCCCAAGTCAGTTCTCCCACTGTATCACAGAACTGGCGACTCTGCTGGGGACAATTCTAAAAGTGGAGTAACCTTAGGGATTAGATCACCCTTTGCATCATTATTGTTTGCCTTGCTTGCTTTACATTTTGGTTCTCTTGTTTGGGCTTGAAATCCTCCACCCGGATTTGGGAAACATTCATAGGTAAATAGCAATACATTGTGGAAACTGTACAGGGTATACCGACACGGTTGAAGTAATAGCTATATTAGTGCGACATATTTGTGAGTACCGGTAGCCTTTGAGTCAATCAAAGAGAATACAGGGCCGCTGAGTGATGTCATGAAGCACTAATGAACTCTTAGAACCTTACTTGACCATCTTGGCCTTTTTAGGGGTAGTGAGATGACCAACTTTGGTGCAGTCCGAAGTTGGTAGATACTCGATACTACACTCATTGAGGTTTGTTTTCTTGGAATATTTTGGTCTGTAGTTAAGTGGCTAAACCAAAACAATGAACATAGAAAACAATCCAATGATATTGAGCTCCTTAGAACCCAGTTACTATTTATAGGACAGGTTTTGAGCCAACTAAACTCAAGAGGGTACTTACCTATGAAACCTCATGCAAGCCTGACACTAGGGTTTTGTGTGACTTGCTTGTACATGTGCTTGTGCATACATCATAAACATCATAAAGCATCATATACATCCACTAACCATTTCAAGGGTTTGGATCTTCATCTTTGTTCTTGTTTTGTAGGTCATGGAATCTCTTCACAGGAAAACAATTCAAGTCAACCTTGTGAGAATCCATCCTCAACTTAAGGAGCTTACTTCCAGGATTCCAGAGAATTCTCTCTTCAGTGAAAGACATGGTAGACTCCTCAACTTGGTCAACACCAACATTGAAGAAGACATGGTGAAAGTTCTCTTCCAGTTCTTTGAACCCCTACACCACTGTTTCACATTCCCTGATTATCAATTGGTGCCTACTTTGGAGGAATTTTCTCAACTCCTGAGAATTCCTATTCTTAATCAACTACCCTACAAAGGTACGGAAAAAGAACCAAAACCTGAAGATGTTGCTCAAGCATTACACTTGTAACCATCTGACATCAAGGGGCATTGGGAAACCAGAAGTGGTGTCAAGGGATTCTTGGCAAAATTTCTGTTTGAAAAGGCACAAGACTGTTGGAATTATCTTGATCTACAAGCCTTTGAAGAGATTTTGGCACTCCTCATTTATGGGTTGGTCTTGTTCCCAAACCCTGATTAGCTTATAGATATGAATGTTGTCAAGATTTTCATATCCAGGAATCCTATACCTACATTGCTTGGGGACATCCTACACTCATTTTACACACGAACAATGAGGAAAAGAGGTGTTCTCATGTGTTGTACTCCTCTCCTAGCAAGGTGGTTTATTTCTCACCTTCCACAAACATTTTTTAAGAATGAGCAGGGTTTAAGGTGGTCACAATGATTGATGACCCTCACACATTCTGATGTACATTGGTGTTCTCGGTCCATAGAAAATGTCATCATCATTGATCGTTGTGGGGAATTCCCTAATGTCCCACTACTTGGCATTAGGGGAGGCATCACCTACAACCCCTGTCTAGCTTTGAGATAATTTGGATATTCCCGGAGGGATGGCCCTCATGAAATGCTGATTTTGGACCTAGCTTTTGACTTCGACAATGATGCGCAAGGACTTTGACAAAGGTTCATCAGAGCTTGGAGGATGCCTAACAAGGTGGATAGTAAGACACTGGGGCATAAGAATTCCATCCCCCTTGAGCCTTATCTCAAGTGGGTACGAACTCGCTCCCAGAATCTTATGATGCCATACCCTCACATTCTCCCCTTGATTAAAGAGCCTGTTATGGAAGGAGAGGTTCCATACACCATCCTACATCCTGACATGCCAACATCATGGGAAGAAATTCAAAAGAGTTGGATCCAACTCAAGGAATAACGGGATACTTTTGAAGCCAGCTTCTATGCCAGTGAGAAGAAGGTTTTGGAGCTTACCCGCCGACTTCACGAGGAGAAGACTCTCAACACTTACATCGCACCAAAGAGGATGCGCAATGTCTTTTTAAATTAAGAATTTTCTAATATTTCGCCCATGGGGCACTTATGTACTAACAAATTTCTTCTTAATATGACGTGCGTTCTTTTTGTTTGCAACAAATTTGAATTTTTGAACCCTTGAGTGCATTACATGAATAACATACCATTCATCATATGCATAAACATGTCTTTACGCCAGGTTTCCTTATCTTTCTGTTGTTTATTTCAGCAAGATGGATTTGGAGCAAACGGTAAAGGATCTACAGGCACAAAATTCATAATTCCAGCAACTCCTCATGACCTTGGCAAAGGGTCAAGAGGACCTCAAAGTTTTGTTGGAGAAGAATAAAGAGAAAAAGAAAAAGAGACCTGGAGTAGCCACTTTGGGAAGAAGATTTGAGCATCAGGCCAGGAGAGTTCTTGAGTTCCCCTCAACATCTGACGAATGGGCCGGTAAAGGGAAAGGGACTGTTGTGCCTTCTGAATCCGAGGTTGAAGAGGAGGAAGAGGAAGAAGACAAAGACTACTCCGAACAACAGTATCCACCAGTGGATGATAAATATAAGAACCTTGAAGATAGACTGGCAGCTATGGAGTTGCAGAGGGTGCTCGGATTGGATTTTGAAGAACTAGGGCTGGTAGCTGAGATTGTTATCCCTCCAAAGTTCAAAGTGCCAACATTTGCCAAGTACGATGGTCTGTCTTGCCCAAAGATGCACCTGAGGTCATATGTCAGAAAAATCCAACCCCACTCATCCGATAAAGACCTCTGGGTACACTTTTTCCAAGATAGCTTGTCTGGCACGTAGTTAGACTGGTTTTATCAACTCGAGAGATCAGAGGTTCACAATTGGGAAAACATGGAAGCTGCTTTTTATCGTCAGTATCAATACAATGCTGATTTGGCGCTCACTCGTACTCAGTTACAAAGTATGGGGATGGCTTCCAATGAAGGGTTTAAAGAGTACGCCCATAAGTGGCGTGATCTGGCGGGAAGGGTGCAACCACCTCTGTCAGATAGGGAGTTAGTTGACATGTTTCTGGGTACCCTGTCTGGCCCCTTCTTCAACCATCTAATCGGGAGTTCTTCCGCGGGATTTACTGAACTGATTTTGACCGGCGAAGGGTTTAGGCCGGTATTAAGAGTGGAAAGATTCAAAATGATGCTTTCGCATCCACGGCTATTAAGAAACCCTTCCCAACCAAGAAGGAAGCATCTGCTGTGTATTCTCAGAAGGGACAGGGAAGAACTGAGCGTCGGCCGACTGTAGGGGTTGTGATGATTCAAAACTCGTCAAATGATCAACCTCGGAACAATCAGTCGAGACCTAATCAACAACGGGTGGAAAGGCCACAACGGCAGTTCACCCGCATCAACATGACGCTCGCTCAGGTACTTCCTCATTTGTTGAAGCTGAATCTGACCAGTTTGAAAGAAGCGCCAAAGAACCCTAACACCTCCTCTCCATATTACCACTCCAATGCCAAGTGTGCTTACCATTCCGACAGTGCTGGGCACGATACCAATAATTGCTGGGCGCTTAAGAAAAAAATCCAGGATCTGATTGATGCTAAGGAAGTAGAATTTGATGCTCCTGAGAAGCCCAATGTTATACCTGCTCCGATGCCCAAGCACGGCCACAATATTCATGTTGTTATAGAGGACACTCATGTTACTGATGTTGTTGACCTTTTGACGCCGTTACGTGTGATTAAAGAAAATTTGTTGAGAGCCAGGATCTTTCCTGGTTGTGGTAAAGACTGCTATTTTTGTTTGAACATACGAGGTGATTTCCCAATGTTGAAGTCAGGTGTCCAACGCCTGATGGATACCCAAGAGATACTTTTCCAGAAAACCCTTGTTGATACCTTCAATCCTGTTACTTCTGATATTGTTGCTACTTCTACCAACGATATTACGATCATAACCAGTTTCAGGAATGTGTGGCCAGTCTTACTGCTGATAATGGCCTTGGCTTTTCCAATGCTGACTTAACTCCCAAAGGAAGGAAACACAACGACGCGTTACATGTTTCAGTTGAATGTCGGGGAACCACTCTCGCCCATGTCTTAGTGTATACTGGTTCTTCCTTGAACGTGCTGCCAAAGAAAGCCTTAGACCATTTGGACTACGAAGGACTGACTCTCAAGCCTAGTAACATCATTGTTAGGGATTTTGATGGTTCCAAAAGAATGGTTCATGGAGAGGTTGATATTCCTATCAAAGTAGGCACAGAAGTTTTCAACTCCACCTTCTACGTGATGGACATCCGTCCGTCATATTCGTGTTTGCTAGGGAGACCGTGGATCCATTATGCCAGGGCAATTACCTCCTCTTTGCACCAAATGCTGAAATATCCTGTTAAGGGTAAGATTATAACGGTGCTTGGCGAGGAAGAGTACATGATAAGCCACCTCAACTCCTTCCGTTATGTGGAGCTGGATGGCGAGTTCATCGAAACGCCTTTCCAACATTTTGAGGAAGTTTCTCCCGAGGTAGCAGTTGCGAAGACAATGGTTGAGGTGCCTATCATTCCCAAGCATGTATATAGGATGGCATCTCTCAAGGACGCAGAGGCGGTGATCAAAGAAGGGAAGAGTACAACATGGGGGAAATTGCCTGATTTTCCCCATAAGATGGACAAATTTGGACTAGGGTTTACAGCTGCAGGACAGAAGGCTATGTGTCGTTCCAAGACTGGAGGGCCACCTATAAGGATCACTCATCACGGAATTAATGTTGTTGAGGATGAAGATGAAGAGAATGACTTCGAAGATTGGATCTTTCCGACCGTCGAAGGGGGTCTAAGCAACTGGGAAGCCAAGGATTTTATTCCCATCACCTTTATCAACCAGTAATTTTATCTTTGAACAATTTCCCATTTTTATGGTCTGTAATAACTAAAACAATTCGTACACTATGTTCACCTCATGCCTTGCCCGGGGCATGTAGATCCATTTGTAAGGGTTTGATTTTCTTCATTATCATATTCCATGTTTTAATGAATCATTGGACGTTTTTCATCTATAAACTGTTGTGTTCATTTTCTTTCCTTTTGCATTTTTGTTTAAGGATGGATATCCCTTACACACACCCACACTCACAAATGCAGGTACCCATCCATTCCGGATTCCATGGGCAACTGTTCTGTTTCAGCCTTCGATAACTCTGAAGATTTGGTCAATCACGCTGAGTACGAAGTTGACGAAGATTGTGAAGTGCCGGGAGAGTTAGCCAGACTTCTACAACAAGAAGAGAGGGTCATTCTGCCTCATGAAGAGTTACTAGAAACTATCAACTTGGGGACAGAGGAAGACAGGAAGGAAGTAAAAGTGGGTGCAAACCTGGAACCAAATGTCAAGGAGCGCTTAGTACAGTTGCTGAACGAATATGTTGAAATCTTTGCCTGGTCTTATGAAGACATGCCAGGGTTAGACACAGATATCGTGGTTCACCGTCTCCCTACAAGAGAAGACTGTCCACCGATCAAGCAAAAGGTGCGCCGAATGAGGCCTGACATGTGTGAGAAGATTAAGGCTGAAGTAATGAAGCAATTCAACGTTGGCTTTCTGGCTGTTACCTCCTATCCACAATGGGTTGCTAACATCGTGCTCGTACCTAAGAAGGACGGCAAAGTCAGAATGTGCATGGACTATCGGGATTTGAACAGGGCTAGCCCTAAAGACGATTTTCCACTACCACATATCGACATCTTGGTTGACAACACAGCTCAACACAAGGTTTTTTCCTTCATGGATGGATTCTCGGGATACAACCAGATCAAAATGGCCCCCGAAGACATGGAGAAAACAACCTTTGTTATGCAATGGGGTACCTTCTACTACAAAGTGATATCGTTCGGACTGAAGAACGCAGGGGAAACCTATCAACGCACCATGGTAGCTTTGTTTCATGATATGATACATCATGAGATCAAAGTTTATGTAGACGACATGATAGCTCGATCACAGACAGAAGAAGAACACCTTGGTCATTTGCAAAAGCTGTTTGCGAGGTTGAAGGAGTATATACTCAGACTGAATCCAAGCAAGTGTACTTTTGGAGTTAGGTCTGGTAAACTTCTGGGGTTTATTGTCAGCAACAAAGGCATTGAGGTTGATCCAGCTAAAGTAAAGGCTATACAAGAAATGCCCGCCCCCCGTACTAAAAAGGAGGTTAGAGGATTCTTGGGACGCTTGAACTATATTGCGAGGTTCATCTCTCACGTGACATCTACATGTGAGGCGATCTTCAAACTGTTAAAGAAAGATCAGGTGGTTGAATGGAACAATGATTGTCAAGTTGCTTTTGATAAGATCAAGGAGTACTTACTAGAACCTCCTATTCTGATGCCACCCATCGAAGGAAGGCCGTTGATCATGTATCTGACTGTTTTAGATAACTCAATAGGGTGCGTATTGGGCCAACATGACGAGTCTGGCCGAAAAGAGCATGCCATTTATTACCTTAGCAAAAATTTTACCGACTGTGAGACTCGCTACTCACTGCTCGAGAAAACTTATTGCGCTTTGGTATGGGCTGCTCGCCGGCTAAAGCAGTATATGTTGACTCATACCACTCTGCTGATTTCCAAGATGGATCCAATCAAGTATATCTTCGAGAAGCCTGCTTTATCTGGAAGAATTGCTAGATTGCAAATGATCCTGACTGAGTATGATATCCAGTATACTACCCAAAAAGCTATAAAGGGGAGTTTACTAGCTGGCCATCTAGCTCATCAAGCCGTCGAAGATTACCAATCTATGAGATTCGACTTCCCTGACGAGGACATCATGACATTGGACAACATTGAAGGTAACAAACCACATGACGAACCTGAACAAGGATCCCGATGGACCCTGTACTTTGATGGTGCTTCAAATGCACTTGGCAATGGCATCAGTGCGGTACTCATTTCTCTGGAAGGTTACCATACACCCTTCACTGCCCGACTTTGCTTCAGTTGTACCAACAACATGGCCGAATATGAAGCTTGCATCTTTGGTCTCAAGGCTGCTATAGACTTGGGAATCAAATCTTTGGTCGTATTTGGGGACTCGGCTTTGGTTATCAGTCAAGTCAAAGGAGAGTGGGACACTAAACATCCTAATCTTATCCCATACAAAGAACATGTCCTGACGTTGTTGCCTCATTTCGAGCAGATTACTTTCGAGCACTTCCCGCGAGAAGAAAATCAGCTAGCAGATGCTCTGGCTACAATGTCTTCCATGTTTAAACTCAATTGGGATAACAAGGCTCCCCAAATTACCATCGAGCGAATGAATGAACCAGCACATTGTCATGAGATTAATACCGAAGAAGTAGTGGAACAACCCTGGTTTCATGAAATCAAAAGGTATCTCCAGACTAGAGAATATCCTGAAGGAGCTTTCGTCAATGACAAAAAGTTCTTAAGGAGATTTGCTGCCAAGTTCTTCCTAAGCAATGGCATCCTTTATAAGTGCAGCCATGATTGTGTTCTCCTTCGTTGTGTGGACAAAGTTGAAGCAGATTTGATCATGACTGAGATACACAGTGGCACATTTGGCACCCACTTGAGCGGACATACGATGGCTAAGAAGATTCTAAGGGCAGGCTACTACTAGTCTACCATGGAAGCGGATTGTCATCAACATTCCTGTACCTGCCACAAATGCCAAGTCTACACCGACAAGGTACATATTCCTCCTGTTCCTCTCAACGTTCTGACAGCTCCTTGGCCATTCGCAATGTGGGGCATTGACATGATTGGAGAGATCAAGCCCATGAAATCCAATGGACATCGCTTCATCTTGGTGGCTATTGATTATTTCACCAAATGGGTCGAGGCAGCTTCCTTTGCCTCCGTTATAAAGAATGTGGTTGCCCGCTTTATCAAGCAGAACCTCATATGCCGGTACGGTGTCCCCGACAGGATCATCACAGACAACGGTACAAATTTGAACAAAATTATGATCACCTCTCTATGCGAACAGTTCAAGATTTATCATCACAATTCATCTCCCTACCGGCCGAAGATGAACGGTGCTGTTGAAGCCGCGAACAAAAATATCAAGAAGATCATTCAAAAGATGACAGTCACCTACAAGGACTGGCATGAGATGTTACCGTTTGCTCTGCATGGATATCGTACCACGGCACGTACTTCAACCGGGGCAACCCCATTTTCCTTAGTATATGGCATGGAAGCTGTGCTACCCATGGAAGTTCATATTCCTTCCTTAAGGATTATGAAGGACACTGGTTTGAGCGAAGACGATTGGATTCAGACCCAGCTTGATCAACTTAATTTGATCGATGAGAAGCGACTTACTGCTGTTTGTCATGGTCAGACGTATCAAAAACGCATGACCAAGGCTTTCAATAAGAAAGTCAGACGTCAGGTATATCAAGTCGGAGATCTTGTAATCAAGCGGATCATCTTGCCGCAAAGTGATCCCAGGGGCAAGTGGACTCCTACTTACGAAGGACCATTTGTGATCAAGAGCATCTTTTCTAGTAGGGCAATGATTCTGACCACCATGGACGGCGATGACTTGTCGCACCCTGCGAACACAGACATAGTCAAAAGATACTATGCATAAAACGACCCGACAAGTTGAAAACCCGAAAGGGTGACTTGGGAAAAAAAGGGCATCCCGGTGAATCAAAAACCCGAAAGGGCGGTTCAGGCAAAAATTAGGGATAAAACAAAAAAAATTTGTACACCCGGTAAGTTGAAAACCCGGAAGGGCGACTTAGGCAAAAAAAGGGCTTCCCGGTGGATCGAAAACCCGAAAGGGCGGTCCAGGCAAAAGTTAGGGAATTAAAGCGTATGACTATGTCTCGTCGGGTCACTTTAAGACCAATCTCTTCACCAATAAGCTCCAAGCTTCTGATCAATCCAATCATCAGCGGACGAAGCAACGAATGGACAAGATATTCAGAGTTGTGAAGGCTATAGCAGAATGGGAATCCCATGGAATTGTTACACATAGACATCTTTATTTTGTATAAATTTTTTCAATTTTTACGACAACATTCTCTTACTAGGATGTCTGTCTCCTTTGTACAAAAATACTCACAAAAGTTAATACAAAAATACTTCAAAGTGCAGAAATTTGCTTGCCTTTCTTTTCTTTTTTTCACTTATGTTTTATTTGAAAAACGTCCAATGTTTTGTTGAATAGGCATATGCATTTGAATATAATCACTGCTTACAAATAAAACAAATTTAAAAAAAAAAGGATAATTACTGATAGGTTGAAGGAGTAGGAAGAAATCTTTATGCCATTCCAGAAGAAATCCCCTACGATACATCATTTGGATCCTCAACAAGGTTAAGTATGGAGTATATTTCCCCAACGAAGTTAAGCTTCAAGATCCGCAACGGAGCTAGTGCAGTCTAAAACTTGATTCCCCAGCTGAGTTAAGCTTCAAACTTCCCATCAAAGTTAAGCTTCGAGATCCCCAGTGGAGCCCGAAAACCCTGAAAAAATCCTATCCCCAGCGGAGCCAGAATAGTGAACATTCTCCCTGCAGGGTTATTTCCCAGCAGATTGAAGATTCTCAGTCTCATTTCTCCAGCAGAAGTCTCCCAGGTTTTAACTTCCCAGTAGAGATTTTCAGAGTTTTCCTTATTCCCCTAAGCAGTCAGCGGTCAACAAGGATTTCTCATCTTCAAAGATTTTTGGAATCCCCAGCTTTGGTCAAGGATTTACTTTCCCCGACAGCAATCAAAGATTTCATTATCTCCAGTTATCAAGGATTTATTTTCCTCAGCAAGACAGTTACTCAGCTTACATACGCAACCATTACATTCATATATCATAAACGTTGATGAAACATAATTCATTGCATCATACATATGATGCAACATAACTTTGTGTTTCAGCTAACATTTTACCCTTTTCAGGATAAGATTAAAAGGCTTTTGTTAACAATTCTTCGGATACAGTACTGATACACCCCAGACACGGCGGTCATTCTATTACTCATTCAGAACTTCAAGTCAAAATACAGTATGGATACACGCCAGACGCGGCGATCATTCTACTACTCATTCAGACATCAGCAATCAGATATAGACTAGATATGCTCCAGACACGGCTGCCATTCTATCTCTCATTCAGATTCAACTATCAACTACAAGTTCAGATACGCTCCAAACAAGGATGTCGTTCTATCCTTTACGCCATCAGTTTGATCCCCCCAGTGCAGTCGCCAAAGAGGTCTTTCTGTCCCTTATTCAGATCATAGTTATAATACGGATACACCCCAGACACATCGGTCATTCTACTACTCATACAAATCTCAACTTCAGACACAGTCTGAATACGCTCCAGACACGGTTGCCATTATGTCACTCATTCATATTTTATCCCCAGCACACAGTTGCTCCATACGCAGATGTTTCTCTGTTACCTAGATACAATACAGATACACTCCAGACACGGCAGTCATTCTGATATTCATTCAAAATTCAAAAACAATTACAGCTCAGATACGCGCCAGACATGTATGCCATTCTTTTGCTCATACAAACTCAGTCTCCAGATGCAGTTCAATGGCATTCCAGACACGGATACCATTTTGATGCTCATTCTTCTAACCTACAACATTGCAATTCAACAAAGATTATTTGATGGCATCTTTAAGCCCATCTCCAGCAAGATTCTACCATCTCCAAATGGCATCTTTAAGCCCATTCCTGCATCTTTGTTTTGACGAGTGCAAATTTACGGGCACTCTAGTGTCCAATCCTCTTTTACCTTCGAGTCGCGAAAAGTAAACTTGCCAATCTAACTCTTCAGGTTCAAGAAGATTGAACAGGGGCAATTGTTGTACCCCAAAATTTTCCCTCTCATTTCATCAACATCTCTCATCACAAGACTCTTGGAACTCAAGATCAAGCTAGGGTTTGCTCTGCTCAGGACACCTCCTTGCACTGTTAACCTAAATTAGGGTTTGAGTTTGCACATGGATATTTTGACCTACAATGCCCAAAGTGACTTTCATACTTCATGTTGGACTCACAAGTTTGTCCATACCAAGTTTCAAGCCTTGATTCAAATTTTTGCCCAGTCAATTGGACAGTTGACCTAGAAATCAGTTGTATTGGGGAAAAAGCCAAATGTTGCCAATTGGCAGTCAAACCTCATGAATTTTGACCCACATCAGAATTATGAACTCATATGAACCATTTGATCAAGTTTGGATCATAATACCACAAGAAATTTGATCAGATCACCAAAAGGGCAAAATGGTTATTTTTAGGGTTTTGACTGCACAAAGGCAACTTTTGACTGTTTGACCTAACCAATAGAAAATAAAGCTCACACATGGACTCAAGAACTCAATGACTTTGTATTGACCCATTCAACAAGTTCAAAAGATCTCAAATGCATAGGATTGACAGATGAATTTTTCAGTCAACTTATCAAAATTTGACTGTACACTGAAAAGTCAAACTTTGACTTTTTGATCAAAATCAAGTGCCAAGAGTTATTTTTCATCAAGACATGTCAAATTATGAAACTTGTTCATCAAGAAACCCAAAAATGCAAATTAGGGTTTAAAATGGAAAAATTTCATAACTTAGAAATTTTCTAAGTTATGAAATTTTCTTATTTTTTCCTAACTTTGTCCCATTTTTTCACCAAGATGCAAATGGATTAAAACAAAAATTGCAACATGAAAGTTGTAGTCTATCACAAAGTCTACAACTTTTATTCACAAAGTTTTCACAAAAGAAGCTTTTATCCCAAGTTATGATTTTTGGAACAAGGGTACCTAAAACTTTTAACTTCGAGAAATTTTGCCCTAATTTAGGCAGGATTTTGACCCATCTTCTTGGCCATTTTTCACATAGTTACACTTGGAGTTTAAAGTTGCATTGCAAAGATGTATTATAGTAAATTTTCCAAGATTTCCAAATTGTCCAAGAACTCCTCAAACAACCTTATGGTTAGAGAGAATCGAATGCTTGAAGTTGGCAAAAACTTACTTTGATCCATGGCCAATACATGTTCATACCAATTTGCAAATCTGATCTAGCTAGCTTGGTTCATAATTACAGGCCTCAAAACCAGTTTGTACTCCATAATTTAATGCATATCCATTGAGTTAAGGTATTGTCTTGGTCATTAGGGCATTGTACACAAGATTAAGCCCTAAATGGTAAAAGGTATATTGCCATTTTTGCAAAAGGTTACTTTATGTCAAAACACTAAGCCTTGAGCCTTGAACAAAATCTGATACTGCAAATCAAATCCATAGTTTAGAGGGGCCAAGAGTGTTGTGTGCAGGGTGATAGGAGGGCATGTACAAAGCTATAACATCACTTTCACTCTTTGGCTTCAAGTAGAAGAAACTTGCAAAACAGAAACAATCTCTCACATCTGAAGAAACCAACTTACACAAACATTGTAAACAAGTTTCATACCTCCCAACAAGCCAGAGACATGACCCCTTTACCTCTCAAACCCCCTTGTATACAAAATCCTTGTTTTTCTGCAAAACAAGGCAACCCCTGCAGAACCATCTCCATCTCCATCTCCATATTCCATCATGTGTTTTTCCCAAAGATACTTCAAACACCTTCCAACCAACCTACCAGAGATATCCAGATCATCCACAAGTTGCTGTAACACCATTAACACACATTGCCATTTTTCTTTCAAAGCTTTGCAGGTTGAGTTCTGTGGAACGATTCAAGCTGTTTCAAAACAAACCAAGCATTGGAAAAGCTTCCTTGGACCTCAGGCAAGCTCAAAAGAAGCTCAAGCACCCTTGAAAGTTGTTGCATTGTCCAGCTCGAAGTCAACTGAAACAGGTATTTCATGAACTTCTATCTCTCTATTTAGGAATAGTTAGGCTTAGGTTTGTGAATGAAATATGTTGTACTCATAGCCCTGAAGCCATACATATGCTTAGTTTTCATTTATATTAATCGTGCTAGGAGAATTTTGTTCATGAACTTTCTGAAAAAACTAGGTTAGAAATTAGGGTCAGAGAAATTCTCTCTGGTCTTTGAGAGTTAGCTTAAGTTTTTTATATGGTTGAATTCGTTGTTTGATGCTCTACAAGTTTCATGTTATGAGTTTTGTCAAAAAATCAAAAAATCAGGAGATAGCATTTGTGTATAAAAGCGCGCGTATTTTTGTTCAAAGGAAGAAGATGAAGTTTGGTTTGGGCTGGGCCTGTACAAGCTTGCTTTTGGCACCCTCCTCTTTTCTTTTTACACCCCCCCTGGCCCATTTTTTGTACATTTGTTATTTTTGCATATTTGTTTCATTTCTGATTTTGATATTTTATTTTCTAACATAAAAATACTTAAAAAATTATTTTCATAAATTTTTGTATTTATTTGGAATTTATTTTAATTATTACTAGTATAAATATGTAAATAATTTATTTTCTTTTTATTAAAACTCAAAGAATAATGTAAAAAACATGTTTATTTTTATTTATTATTTTTATACATACTTAAAAACATTTTCTTGAATATACACATTTTTTGTAAATAATTAGTTTCTATTTTTATATATTTAATATTTTATATATATATATAT